>JAPUUL010001025.1:0-12089 GCA_029590625.1 Lasiodiplodia mahajangana | reverse complement strand
TTTCGAAATCGCAGAGATCCTCTCCCGTGATGCTTTGTTCCCATCCGGATAGTCCTGAGGCGTGCGAGAGAAGATGACGGACCAGAATACCTTCCTTGCCATTGGCTGCGAACTCGGGCCTGGTCGGAATAGTGAGTTAAGCATTACGGTTTATAATTATAACTTCCCCCGAATACGTACCAGTACTTGGACACTTTTTCATCGACATCTATGATACCTTGGTCAACTAGCTTGAGTACTACCAAGCTAGCCAAGCACTTGGTGCTCGACCAAACGTTGACAATGGTATCTTCATTCCAGGGTTTGGTACGCTCAGAATCCACAAAGCCGCCCCAAAGATCTATCACATCCTCCCCATCTATGTTGACCGCAATTGAGGCCCCCGTCTCACTGCCTGACGCAACAGCTGCCTCAAACAGTGAGCGGACCTCCTGGAATTTGGGGTCGCATTTGCCGTTGACAGACATTATAGTTTATTTGCGAAGGGAGGATATGGGCAATGTAATGGGGGTGTGTAAAAATGTTCATGATACTTTGAGACCTCAATTCGATGCGAGGGCTCACGTTTTATCCCAAGTTTTGCCTCGGGAATCCGCAGTTCTGCGGACTTCCGAGTTATGCGGAGCTTTCCCCTCAATTAGTGACATTATGTCAGCGGTATATCCGCACCAAGAACAATTACAAATAACTTCTGGATCTGGGATCTCCATTTTTCCCGCAAGCGACTATATCGATTGCATAAGAGAGAGCGGGACTAAGCTGAATGTTGATACAAGAACGGAAAGGCGGTCACAACATGGTATAGTAAGGCTTAGCGTGTAATACGCGCGGGGTCGCCCATTCAACCATCACAGCCACTTTTTGATGCCAAATGATTCATTATGGTTCTGAGTATAATAAGCCGGTTACGTGACAGTCCCTTTGGATTCGTCCGACGTGGTAATACTAAATGAATCATTCATAACGACTGCTGACAAAAGTTTACGGCGTAAATGCACATTTAGCTTTAGCAGGATTGCCAGCGTTGGCCGCACCCAACCCCCCTTTTTCTCCTTTTACACGAGACTCAGTCTTGTTAGGTTTTCCAGTATAGTTGATGTTGCAATACAAAATATAGCAGCTGATGTGCACTTACAATAAAGGGATCGTCTTCTACACTACGACTCATTCATTCCTCAAAGTCGTAATAGGAACCTTCTACTAATTGAAGGAAATAATAGAAATAGATTAATCTCTTACCCCTATGATAGATTTGCTTTACTTTTACACATTTGATTGAGACCTCTCTGGCTGCGTTAAGTACTTGTGTAAACTCTAATAGACTAGACTACATAGAGTTTCCCTCCTTGTGCGAGAACGAAAGTCAATACTGGATCCGCCGGCCATTAGACCTATGGTATGCGCCCTATAATTCTGATTTACATGTTTCAAACTTTCGCAAAGCTTCAGCGATGTGTTCCTCATGATCTATTCCGTAAATATGCCCCCACCTCATCATCAGTGCCTCTTTCAACTTCTCAGGTTTAAGACGGGCCTCTGGGTCCTGGCCGCAAAATATCGTGCCCGTTTCCCTACTAGAGTCAATAATCCTCTGGCATCGAGGCAATCGCACGTCATTGAATGCGAGGAAAGCGGCTTGGACTTCGCTAGGCGAGCGTACGTTGGCAAGCAGCTTACCGAGCACCATGGCGTCTTCTATGGCCATACCTGCACCGGAACCCTGCCAGGGTGTCGTCGCATGAGCTGCGTCGCCAATTATGCAGACACGGCCTGAGACATACGTAGGGGTTTTCTTGTGCTCCCATTCCGAGTAGCATTTTGGTTCGGGTTGGTCGAGGAGCAGCTATGAAAGAAGGTAGGTCAGCTCACACCGCTCTCTCATCTAGAGTATAGCGTCATATGAAATAGAAACATTTTACATTCGCGGGCAACCACGCAACGGGAAACACGTAGAATATCCTGAAGAACCTACATCAATCATCGCCTTTGTGTGTGCGCTCTCAATTGAGTTGGCCAGTGCCGCATCCAAAAGCTCCTTTGTGAGAGGCCGCCCCCTATCTTGAGGCTGATCCTTCTCTACGGCACAGATCACGCATTGCACGATAGTTCCATTTTCAAGAACGTCATGCATGATGAAAGCGCCATCGCTAACCCACCCATACTGACGGTCGAGCTTGAATAGCTCCTCTCCGAGAGCCGCCTTAGCTTTCTCAAATGGAACAAGGTTTCTGCAGTCCCAAAAGCCTGCGGGCGAGGCCTTGCAGTCATCTTTGATGCCTTGGACATCGCGAAGGACATAGTCCCGCACGGTGCTGAAGATGCCGTCAGCCCCAATGACTGCGTCGAACAGCACGGTTGTTCCGTCTGTGAAGCTCACTTCCACGCCGCTAGAGCTCTCGGAGATTTTGGAAAGCTTCTTGTTGACATGCAGCGCCTCCTTGGGTAGAGGAGCGAGTAGTTCTCTGAGGAGAGATGCGCGGTGGATCACGACACCTGGGTCGGTGCCTGCAAGGTCGAATACCAGATCTCCTGTGTACGGGCCCCCGCCCTGGTAAGAAGGGCATTAGCATCTAGATGTAGTTTCGTATACCGACTAGAGTCTCCTCTCATCTTCCTCTTTGAAGAGTCAGATCGAATCAGTTAACTCACTACCATAACCCGCGTTGAATTCATTGGTACCGCCCCGGTTTTCGTCAGCATCTCACTCGCTTGGGGCAGAAGTTGATGAAGAGCAGTTTGCGCATTGATTGCCAGCCCTACGGCAGCACCGCGCTCTGAGAACTGGGGTGCAGACTCGTAAATATGAACTTCGATGTGTGGGTGTTGGATGAGTGCGTTTCCCAACGTCACACCAGCGAGGCCACCACCAATGATGGCGAGCTTGAGAGGAGTCTCGACAGACATCGTTTGGGAACCAATTTTATGATGGGAACAGGGTATGTGCCCGACTACCTTTACTGCAAATAAAATTGTGTGGTGTGTAAATAAAGTGTTTGAATGCTGACACGGAGAAAATGACTGATATATATCTAAACCCTGCAGGTGGGGGTCGGAAGGAATCTTGGGGGCCATCGGCTGGGNTGACATGTGCGCCTTGGCTCAGAGAGTAACAAACAAAGGGTTTTGGTAGCGTATAGTATTGAAGTATGACTACTTAGTAGTAGCCTGTAGATGGGAATATGGAAATATTTAGAAACGAACGCAAAATCCAACGTAAATATACTACGCATATAATTTCCGTCGGGTCTCATTAGAGAGACCCAGTTTCCCTATCATAGGAAATACAAGTCTCAAGAATGGAAAATGAAAGAGCTATTATTGTCTTCTACCACGGACCACGAGGCACAACTACTACAATCACCGCTCCAAGGAAAACTATCGTGGAGCTCATGAGGGGACTATCGCACGGCATGAACCGCTGAACAAAGAGGCTATTGCTGTATGTAGTAACTAGGGAGGAGGTTTTAGGAACCTGTGCGAATGAGCAATAGCATATCACCTATTCCAAGCCAATGGGCTCTGACAAACCGTTTATCAACCATCAACTACCACAAAATCCCTCGGGACCTGTTTCGGACCAGCAGAGCTCGTTTCGTAGCTTCCCAGTTGCTGAATCTGAGGAAGGGAATGAGTTGAACTACCTTCCCCTTCGAGTACTGTATCACCTGCGGGTGTGGATATATAATGAGATGAATTTGTACGAATCCAACCATTTTTCGCCTTTCCAGCTTCCGCATCGTACATGCGACTAAGAGAAATTGAGTTCCCCCCTGTTTGGGAGGATCTAGAGCCTCGAGGGCTACTACGTAGTAGACTTCTTGCTGTGTTCGTGACTCTCTCCCACGATAAATCTTTGAAAAGAATGGCTAGACTGGGCAGGCATGCGACGAGGATGCCGATGCCAACTTCGACCATGGCCCAGTATATTTCCAATGTTACAAGTACTGGCTGGTATCAGCAAATAATACGGCCAAAGAGAACTGTGACGACGTACGAATCTCGTCTGCAGTTGGGATGAAGCCTGTAAAGACTAACTGCGAAATGAGAACTAAGCGAGTCAAAGAAGCTGCGATAGACCTGCAAAAGAGCATATTAGCCCTTACTTACATGAAGAACGTCTTCTAGAAGTCGGAACTCACACTATCCCAAGAAGAAATATTGCACTTATGCCGATCTTCCTCCCCTTAGACAGCTTCAAATGCCAGATCTGCTCACGGGTCAGTTGAGGCGGGCTTCGTCCTCGGAAAAAGGAATCGCGACTTACTAGGGGAATTGGGAGAATGATGATAATGACATCGGCAAAGAAGTCGGTCAGACATATTGCTTCAAGTTTGGCTAGGGTCTTGATGCAAATAGTATACAAATTGACGGTTGGGCCCCAGATAGCTGCAAAGTTTGTCTTACATGTGAATAGTACAGCAATGAAAAATGCTGTAGACCATATGAAGACAAGTGAGATCAGGATCTTCAGAAATACAGTCGTCTTACTCCATTTATTAACTGAGAAGATTCGTAGGTAGAAGAAAAGGAGGCTGGCTTTCGTGCATCCGATAGCCCACGGGAACATGAGATCAAAGGCCCATTCAAGCTAATTACCTCCAGTGTCAGCTAGAGTATCATCAGTTCATGTCGAAATCACCATACTTTTCCATTCAGTTCTAGCTGGTCTGTCTGCAGCAAGTATATACTACCAGTGTACCCTTCCGGAAGAATGAGCGTATGGCCGAGTGCCTTGTGGCAAACTCCATATAAGATCACGATCCCAATGCCTATCGTCAAGAGCTATCGTTGAGCTCAGTTAGTCACGTCTTCACGGAAAACGTCCTCATACTGTCTTACATACTGTAGCGGGTATTAGAAGCCAATCGTCCGCCTTCAAACGCTGGTTCTGCTTCATCCGCACCCAGAACCTCAAACTCACGGCGACAATGTCAGCCAAAGGCAGGATCACGGCTGCTGCGATATTATGGCTTGCTGTCTCGTAATAGCGCATTGTGGGTCGAGTCTTCTTTCAACATTGACCGAAATTCAGTTGATATAACGAGCGCTCGTATTCTAGGCTTAAGATCCTTATTATACTGTTGGCCCTTCGCGGGTATAATCAGTAGAATAAGAAGCCCCCCTGGTTTTCTATCGCTTTTTTTAGGGGGTCACGTGTGACCGTAGGACTGTCCATAGTGGTAGGGCTCCCGGCCGGCAATGGAGGACAGCTGGAACTGGAATGAGGCACATTCGCCGGGCTTCAGGGATAAGGAGGCGAATTCTGGTACTTGGGGGGGCCGATGCGAGTGGGGATTTTCTGTCGGGTCCTTTGGAGTATCCCATGTCACCTGTCCATATCACGAATGATCGACGGCCAAGGCTCTGTTGGAATAAATTTTGCGGTAACCTCAGCGGCACACTGGGTAGTAATTAGTATGGTGCCGCCTGCCAAGGCTGCAGTATCACCGGGATCAGCGGATATTCTTTGGAGTTGCATTTGTGGTGTACGGATTGGCGCCATAAAATTAGCAACACTTCATAAAGCATTGCTACGCTATGTATAAACAGGCTTCTGCCTGTTACTATGTAACCCACACTCAAATCCTCCCTAACTGTCGAAGATGCGCATTACGACAGAGTACTACAATGCTACCCCACGCGTCTCATCTTTACGCATAGAAGCGAGCATTGTATCATCTAGAACAGCTTTTGTAGGTGGGGAGGCGGTCCGATAACACAACGGCTCTAGATCCGCCTCTTTCATTTCTCAGTGCGTTTAAGATGAGTACTACACATAGCAGATGGCGCTAGAATCTTGGTACGGGCAGAGAAGAAGGCCGAATTCGATTTGATCTCTACAAGATGTTGCCTTAACAGGTCACAAAAATCCCAATCTGATTAGTGAGTTTATCCCACTTCTCGAGAAGCTTCTCCGAACCCCAGAACCTCTTGGCTATCCACTGGGGCCTGCTAGGCCCCTGCCTTTAGAGGGCTCTTGCCTCCTCCTCTACATTTCCTTGGGCCCAAGGCCTGTCATCTTGTTCCTCAACGCGATCTTTGATTATATGAACTATTAGTAATCGTGGCTGATATAGCTGAAGGCACTAAATACCTGTGAGAATTGGGCTAGCGGCTGCAAAGCCCAAGAGCAGTGCAATCGCGTAGATCGCTACCTTGTTGACGTACATCTCGGGAGATTCAGTTTGTTGGGGTGGTAAATGTGGGTTGGTGGAATCTTCTGGTGTCTGTTGTGTCTGTTGTGTCGTGGTTTGGGTTTCTCGTCGACCCGGATGAGGGATGAGTCGATGCTTTATGTACTGCTCTCGACAAACGCCAACGCAGCCTGCATCCATCCAAAAGAGCGATCACGAGTCCGATGATGACGACTCGACATATTGCGTTGCATCTAGCCTGACATCTTGCTGCCACTGTGACATCAAACTTGGAGTGGGTGGCTCAATCTACGAAACGATTCGTCATGTCTTGCATGTCATATGGGTACTAGATGATTCGGTGGTGAGACCGTGTAGTGGTGAGTCTCATCGAAGATAACTGGCTTTAAGAAGGCCGCCCATCTCAACACCTCTTCTTCTTCTAGTTCCTCTCCGCATAAGTCTCGCCATTCCCCAATATTCTTGTCTTGCCCCTAGTAAGCCTACCCTAATATCTCT
Organism: Lasiodiplodia mahajangana; assembly: GCA_029590625.1. NCBI lineage: Eukaryota > Fungi > Ascomycota > Dothideomycetes > Botryosphaeriales > Botryosphaeriaceae > Lasiodiplodia > Lasiodiplodia mahajangana. Next base: position 5,436 of record JAPUUL010001025.1, on the reverse strand, counting down.
TCCACAGAGCTCACAATGGATGCTCCCTACTTATCGTCGAAGGGGAGCAAGTCAAAAGGGTGTGAAGAACAGTTGCCGTTCTTGGGGAAGCTCGATGACATTGAACTTCAACAGCGGGAACGGAAGCGTTCTATGAAAACCCCTATTACTTGTGCACATCTGTATTTTGGCCTCCTTCACGTTTTAGTCATAGGTTCCCTGTGGGCTTTATATCGCAGGGAGAACTTAACAATGGTTGACCCAATACATCCAGTGGGCCGCACTTGGTGTAGGCACCCCCTTTACCCCTTTCTTCGTGTTCTTAGAAGCATTGACGTTAAAGGCGCAGCTCCTGCTCAACATGTCATTGAATACGAACTGAACGATGAACATACTACCAACCATAGCTACTACAGCAAATATTCCGGTACTCCTACTGATGAACAAGACGCAGCCTGGGATGACTTGATGAGACGTATGGCACTCTGCTGCCCCGTATTTCGTGCCACTGAGTTCGACTAACAACCTTGCAGCCGTTTACTTCAATGCGAGCCTCGAAGAAGTGATTAAGGCTGAAGAGACGGTCCGGGACAACTTGGCAGTGGTTGCCGAGGGAGGCTACCTGGCTAATCTTGCGGTTTACCACGAGCTTCACTGTCTTGTACGTTGGGAACTCTAATCGCTAACGTCTAGTTACTGAACTCTCACAGCGCCAGTTGCGATTTTGGCTTTACAAAGATAGATACTATCCAAATATAACCGAGATTGGAGATAAACATCAGCACGAACATCTAGGTCAGTATTCCGAACCGAACTCTCAAACAGGTTAACGTACGTTCGCATGCTGATTATAAAAAGACCATTGCCTTGAAACACTACGCTTGTCAGTCATGTGCAGCGCTAACACTGCTCTCTACACTTTCTACTGGGAAGATGAGGGACAGGTACGGCCCAACACCCAATCGAACTCAAGATCCGTTTGTGTGAAATGGGGGCCCCTGGAGAAATGGGCCTATAGTAGGAGAGTGCCTGCTCATGTGAAGTATAATAAGACTTCCATCTCTAGCGGCAAGGAGTGAATATGAAACCGGTTTTATGTAACTACTGTTGTTCACTGGATTCAATTTGCCTGTTTTTAACTATAACATACTATTGTTCAGTATCGCGGGGGACTGGTGTCCAATACGACATAAGAGTTCAACTCATACTATCTAGTAGATGTGTTTGCTATCGGATTGAGGATTGAGTAGTTCGCACATAAAGACTCTGGTAAACCCCCCTTGCACCCCCACCAAAGAAAGAAAAGAGAGAAAACCCCCGCCCCCGGATAGCGCGATGACGAAAGTCTCCTGACCGAGCACCCTATGCCGGGTTGGGTGCTTTCAATCAAACGAGGGATCGGCAGTAGGGCTCAGAAAGGGAACGGGTCGCCGCGTCGTTCAAGGTTTCGCGGGTACCGTGTTGGGTCGTGTCCAAAGTGCGGACATTGCCTATCAATGCATGGTCCCCCGATTCCTCGGCATGGAGGCGGCGCAGCAACACCTCCCTACCAACATCCCAATGCCGGGGGATGATGAATTGGGGGATGGTCGGAGGGGCGGGGAAGGATGTGACAGAAGGATTCAATGTGCGCCGAATCAAACCTCTTTCCGCCTGATGTTTAGCCCCAAGACTCTTGGGTAGCATCTGCAGATGTGTGGCAACAAAATGTCTAAGACTCCGAACGACCGGGCCGCTTCCGGTGAAGGTCGTCGTAATTATGACGGGAGAACCTGCGCGTGAGGAAGACGCAGTAAAATCATAAACATAATTCTGCAATGGCTACTATGTAGGATCGTTTAATTACTCATACCTAGGTAAATGTATACCGTACTCGTGCTGACGCCGCCTTTTTACCTCCCATGGCCGTATTCTTTACTAGTTTTACGCGTCTATAGTCACGCAGGGCCTATGATATAGCGGATATGGCAATTGGAGAAGCAATGACGAGCAGCCCAACTACGATACATAAGTAAGTATGCATGGAACTTGTAGGTCTCCGCTTTCGCGCAGCCTGCATATGACCAAAGTTGATGCCTTGTCGATCTTGGCCCTTCTACAATCCGTGTTCCGCGATACCTAATAGTCTGGCATTGTGCTACATCTTATGTATTTGAGGGAAGTGTGTGCAGCCTGATGCCTATCGCTCGGGAGACTGGAAAGCTTGCCAGCATGTACGGCCTTTAATTATCCGCGAACTGGTTCTTGTACTATGTATAGGCCGCGGCAACATAGCTCAGATGCTCATTGAAGGGGTATTCCGTGATGAAATCTATGGTCCCTAAGGAGCATATTTGGTAAAGTTGACTGCACGGTGTAATCTATAGTAGGCATAAATTCATCATACGACGGCTCCTCAGGAAGGATCTCCCCGCACGTTACAAGACTATTCGTACACGTGAACCAATCTATTGCCCTCGGCAAAAGCATCTTCCTCGCCTGGAGGGGTAATGTTGCATGCCAGCAATCCCCAGATTATCTACCATCCAGCGGGCTCATTGTACGAAGCCTCGGGACAAGCGCGGTGCCAAGGCGATGGATGATGGGACCCAAGAAAGGATCGTGCATGTGTTGCCTAGCCCGCCAGATGAAGTCATATGCATTTAATTTTCGTGTTTCGCGTTATGAGAGCGTATCAATATCGTTGCAATTTGGGGTTTGCATGATCTACATACTGAATGTTGCATAACATATTCAGCTGCTTAGATATCCTCTTGGGCTTGAATTCTTGAGTTTTGTGACCAATCCATCCTCCCAGCCATTGCTCATAGTACCTTCGCTTAGTATACCCCGGCTTTACTCTCCGACTCCATGCACCGGGTCTATCTGTTTACATGGCGGCCAAGTCGTAGTCCTCTCGCAGATTTTAGTTACTGTTTAATTTTAGCTGTAGGTGAGGATACTGCCAAGAAGTGGACCACCATCAGAGATAACCGTCGGAAACTCCTAACGCCCACATCACGACACAAAACAATAGGATCTTCTTGGTAGTGCTTGGTGACGTTGTGCTGCCTTTGATCGTCGGCCTCTCGCTCTCCTTTTAGCTAGCTATTGGACTTGGGGAAAAGAACTTTCGTTGTTTGAGGTAGGCTGAACCATTACCTAGGTACCGCCTCAGTCTATTGATTAAAGGTTAAAGTTGCAGCATATACTGATGGAGTTAACCTATCGTAATAGTATTGAAGCTTCCACTCACCGGGTTTGATATGGACCTTGGGGCACTGGCACCACGGCATATCTAGCTCTTCAAAGCCGCTAGTAATTGATCTGCTTTTAGGGACCCTGAGAATCTCGGGTCTCACAAACTCTGAATAAGATCTAACCACACACGTTTCTAAATAGTCCGATGTCAACTCTATCTCCGGGAAGTATTGATCGAAAGCGCTCGAGGGACCGTTACCGGAAAGTTCTAACTAGTGTTATAATAGTATCCCTTCAAGTGCCCCTTCGGCTCCGTGATGTAAAAATAGCACAACGAGATTTCCTAAATAACTGAATAATATAAGATACACTAATTGAATAACAGTATTAAGCTTGGACAGTACTTTTATTGGTATATCTTATATACGCAAAAAGCCCTGCTATTCCACCTTTATGTCACGGAGCCAAGGGGGCACTTAAAGGGATAGAACCTAGAATAGGTCATGTTGCTGTTATCCCACCTATATACTCTCTTTCATGGAAGATGACATTATTGAACGTTAGCCTGAAAGCATGGTCTCATCAACCCCTGAATGTAGCAGATAACCCAAGTCTTTACGGAGTAGAACATGTTCTCGATTGAGTAGGCGCTAATATTACAAGGCATAAGCATCCTATTCCCTATGATGTAGCCCGTCACTAGGAGGTGATGAGTCTTGTGGTGTTACTCTTTAATTTGGTGTACATGTCCGAATAATGTTGTACAGTAGTAAAAGATAGTTGCATCAACGCATCGCCCGTATTAATTAAGTCGCTCGACTCGAATAGTATTCATCTAAGAAGCTATTCGTCGGCTGTACTCTAGTAGAATTTCTCGATACACATTGACTTTCGCCAAAATGGGTTAGCTATATTTAGAATGGCCGACCCGGAGCTAAGCGGCGAACTCGGGAGCATAGCCGGCCGGATGTACCAGAGTATCGGATCGGACGGGTCAGTCGGATTAATCTAACACTGCCGGAATTTAGACGCGGATCCTTGCAAACAAATAAACCGTAAGACTGAAGTCAACACGGAGTAGTAGAATAAAACAAAGACTCATTAATTGATACCTAAAGAGACATTTTCTCTTTAGAAGGAGAGCGCGTCCAACTCGTGAACGAAGCCAGAGTATCGTCAAGATGTCACGTTCGAGAGCATATTCCCGCAATGCAGCAGGCGATTCATCTGGGGATGTGCAATTTTTTCGTCTTCCACAATATTCGAACAGGTTGAGCCTCAGCGAGCTTGAAGCTCCCGCGCCGGTAGATGACCCAGACGAGTCACCCATTGGTCACCACCACTACTTAGAGGACGCAGAAGAGCAGGATTCACAGCGCCGAAAAGCAAACTATGAATCTCAATATGCTTCTGGGACTGAGATTGGAGAGTCTTCGGACTCATCGCTGCAAGACCGTCGCCTTAATAGTGGTGAAGCCGTCACGAGAGAAAAGAATGACGAAAGCGGAGAGGACTACGATGTCCCTCCCAAGCTCGCAAATCTATCCGACGCGATCCCTACGCACGTAATCGAAAATCCAGACGAGACCCGCCGGTTTTCCCATCATAGTCTCGAGGAACGGCTAAGCCAGGCCTCGATCTCTCGAGCTCGATCGCGCGAGAGAAGACAGTCAACCTCCAGGGACGCCACGACGACCGCAAAGCGCAGCGRCCTCCGAATCAAAACCGAAGTATTCATCGTCTCCCACCTTATCTTTTTCTCGATCCTGGGGACACTGGCGCGTCTGGGCCTCGGCTCGCTTACGACATATGCTGCCAGCCCCGTACGTTTCGGCGATAGCCTGTGGCCAAACTTCACAGGGACGTTGATCCTCGGGTTTCTGTCTGAGGGTTCTGAGTTACTGCATCATCCACGCTCCACGAGGAGCATCGCACGGCCGTACCCAGATTCTAACCCCACGTCGAATACACCGCGCCACTCTTCACATGCAAGCGGACGAAGCGGGCCGGAGGCCGGAGATATAGGCCAAGACCCGGCGGCAAATCTCACTCCCATACCCCTACACATCGGCCTCGCGACGGGCTTCTGCGGCTCCTTCACCACATACTCCACGTTCATGCGGGACTGCTTCACCGAGCTCTCCGGACTAGCTGCTCCTACCGGCTTAACCCCGTCTCCCGGGCGTGACTTCCTGAATGTAGCGGCCGTCATGTTCGTGACGATCGGCTCATGCGTGGCTGGGTTGAAAGCCGGTGCGCACTCAGCCATCTTTCTGC
>JAPUUL010001024.1:0-12090 GCA_029590625.1 Lasiodiplodia mahajangana | reverse complement strand
GGAGAGCGAACCCCGGCGAGGAGAGCGACAGGCAAATCACCTACACTCGAGGCGACTATGAAGTGACGAGAGTGCCTCAGCGGTCTTGCCATTCTCGTGTGCCGTGTACCATGTCCATAAATATTTGATACCCCAAAATATAGGCATGCCTCTAAAATCTTCGAACAAACATTGCGCCAACGAACGAGTGTAGGAAGAAAATGGACCACCGCGCGTGGTAAGTGAGTTGTGTCATTATTGATATATAAGCGTCCGGGGATATTATGCCCCGTGATAGCAATAAAATACAGCGGCCCCCTCCCGCGAAAATCATTTCATCATGCGGATAGGTAAATATCGTTCCCAGTTGCAATGCCCAAGATCACCAAAAGTGTTCTATATGTCCCCATGCCATTTCCGTTTCATCTATCCATAACGCCGCCAGAATGCGAGTATCACAGCTTTTCGAGTAAATTATACGCTATGTATAAGAGAGGGTATCAAGACCATGCGCTGCAGATACAAACAAACCCATTCAGATGCTCATTCAGGTGGGGGTTTCACAGCTTCCCAAAATGAGGTCACGATATCCTGCTTTCGAAAAGCAGGCCCCTTGCCAAGACATGTAGCTTTAGAGCCGAGGACTACATCGAAGTCAGTCGACTATCCACTTGTTTCAGTATGTAGAGATATAGGGTGTGACTTACCCTCGATAAACTTTTCAACACTAAACCATACCCTTTTATTACGGGCCTGGCCGCCCATGAGATCCATATTAGGAGATGTGTATCCAAAATGTGAAGAATCAGGGAAGCCTAGGGAGGCGGGGTTATGGTATGCAAGGAGTGAGGGCATAGTGCCAGACATAGCTTGCGACATTGCCAGGTAATCAGAGCCCATTGATACCGAAGGCCACATGTCTGCCGCCGCGGGTATTGGGAGTACACTGTCGATACTAGACACAGGCGATGGGTATGGTACATTTCCCCCCATGGTCTGCTGGTTAGGGTTCATCGAAATCCCCCCGGGCGAGATATTGAAGTCTGAGTTAGCCCTACCGGAGCTTGATCCTCGCATACTACTTTTCGATGTCGAACTCTGGTCATTAAGAGGGTTATCATAAAATTCTCCTGGCGGGATGTCGATATAACCATCTCCGCTCCTAGGTAAATTGATAGACTTCTGTGCTAAGAATTGCTCGACATCGTACGAGTCAAACCACTCTCCCTGCCATCCAGGGAACATCGAGCGCTGCAAAACGTCTAGTAACTCATCGCCTACTGCTGTAGTCTTTTCATTAAATGGGCCCATGCCGATTCCCGCGTTTGGAAAGGGAGCGCCGCTTGGGAAGGTCGCGTTTTTTGCGTTACCGCCAAAGTGAGTTCCGGAGCCGCCAATTTGGTGAAATGGTTGTCCGTATGCATTCAGATCTTCGTTGGCGCTCCGACTTAGCACGGTTGCGACGCGCCATCGTATGTTTTCGAGCGTCGCGTAATTTCTCACGAAGCCGAAGACCCGATGCATCGTGTCGTATGGCGGGTTATCCATAGCTAGGAGCTGCGCTGCTTTCTCAGTCGTGCGCCGGTGTAATCTTCTGCTAAATGTTTTCTCCAAGAAAGCTCCCGATGCGAGTACGGGGAGAGACTCCCACTGTGCCAAAGACCATTGTGCCGGTACGCTACCGTCCATGAAACCTATGTTAAAACCAAAGCTAGCATTATCCGGGTTCGGCATTTTCACAAGGGTATAGCTCCCGTCCTCAAGAGAAGAGCTCATGGGATGTGTTAAGTCCTGACTGATAGCTTGAGATTCCGGTTCATGCGTCACGATTATGCCGCCAAGAAGCTGTTGAGATTGCTGAGTGGCGTGCGCAGGTCCGTCATTCGTAACTTGGCTTTCCAGCTGTGACTGCTCGCTCTGTAGGCTACTATCTACTGGGAGTTTCGCATCTGAAGCTGCTGTATCGCCGTTGTTGTCAGCGGCTTCTGAGTAGCGCTGGTTCAATACAGCTTGAAATTGATGCAGACGTCGTCCAAGTTCGGGAATCTGGGCGCTTAGTGCGTTTTTCCCTACGTAGTCCATAACCAAGTTTTTGAAAGTAGCATTGACCTCGGCGTTGCTCGCCTCGAGCTCTGCTACTTTTGCTTCAAGCTCGGTGATGGCGGTCTCTTTGCGATTACGGTATGCCCTCTGTGCAAGACGAATCTGCTCTTTCCGCCTCTAGCTTAATAGTTAGTCGCTTTCTTTTCATTATCCTCGTTGACACTACCTAGGTAGTAATAGAGATTCAGCATTGGCAGGCCCCGCCATGTTGTAGTCGTGGGGCGCTCCTCGTGCCCCTTAGCTAGAAGAAAGAGATGGTGAAGCAAGCCATAAACTTACTTCTTTCATATCCTGTTGATCGCCTGTCTCTAGCCTGGGGCGACCCCTAGCCCTTTTGGTCTCCTCCACAGGCTCGGCTTGTTCATTTTGTGAGACCTTTCTCCCGCGCTTTTTAGGATTAGGAGCAGTAGTTGCTGTAGCATGAACGTGAACTGTCGATTTGGACAGTCTACGTTTGCTAGCATATCTTCCATCGTCATACTGCTCGGCATCGAGCACCTCTAATGGGCCTTTGATGTACCGCATATCAGGTTCATAGGACGGAATATCGGTAGTGAGGCCCTGTGTAGCCCCAGTGAGGCCGCCTTGCTGCCGAGACGATGGTCCAGGCTCGGAATTCCAGGTCAGTTTGTGAGACAGTGCCGCACCACCCGCTAGGCCGTGATCTTGTTCTTGTGGAACCTGAGGAACTAAAGTACTAGAAGGGATAGACCCATACGACGGAATGCCGACGTTAAAAGTGGAGGGCGGGATGGCGGGAAAGGAGGATTGGGGATGATGCGAGTTGCTGACGTCGTGCAGAGGTGGAACCTGACTAAAGTATTGGGGGTGGTGTTGCTGTTGTTGCTGGAAGTGGCCATGTTGCGCAAGAGCGTGGCCGTACGGATGTTGGGGGTGATTATTAATGGTCCCCGGATCGATGTCGTTATCGGCCGGGTTGGACATAGTAGGTAAGTAAGACGGGTCAGAACCGGCTCATGCCTAAAGCGATAGCCTATCCCCCATATTGCATTCCGCCCCTGACCGCCCGCGCAGATATCGAGGCACAACCACGGTTACCTCTTGCCAGAGCATTCGTGCTAAAGCCCGCTTACACTGGCGAATCTCGGTAACAATCTAACGCTCTGGCTTGGCGTTGCATCAACGGCACGTATACCAGCATACCCCCGATCGCTACGGTATGATGGTTGCACCCGGGGGAAGCGATGTGCAATTGCGACCCAGCATATGCTGTCCTCTGCGCGTGAAGGGTCAAGTGAGTGTAGCAGGGGCGTCTAGCAGCGAAATGAAGCGATCCGTCTCTAGATAGTGTGTGGTGTCTACCAATTCTCTGGTACGGTCGGTATTGCGAGTGCCCAGATGGGGTCTAGGCTGGTAGGGCTGCTAGGTTACTGAATCCCGATGCGCAGGCTCCGATGCAAATCCCGTCCACACGGTAGTGTATGGGCAGTGTACGTACGTCCGTATTGGTAGGATAGCTATGGCATGTATGGAGAGGTGACTGGTGATGAAGTTATCGGGGATGGATTTTTTGTTGATTAGTGAACACTACCTAAACATAGGTGGGCTGGGCTGGGATGAACCTGACTCTACCAATGTAGGTAGGGCGCTACTCACACGCCAAAGATGCAGGCGAGATTGATAATTGATAATTGATAATACACAACGTCAGGCCCGGCAGGATTTATTCTTCCCTCGAGTTCGCAAGATGGCCACCAACCTGGTCCTCGCCTCCCGGTGCGGATCAACTCGTTCCCGTGGGTTTCTTTTTTGGCTCTTCTTTTTTTTCAAATCGTCATCCTGCGTGTTTGGTGGCTTTCACTTTTCAGGGGGGCATGCCGGGTCCAAGTTACACGACATACTACTGTAGGTAGGCTGGTAGGTACTTAGTATATATACCCTCTACCATATACTTACCACATCGTCCTTGCGCTAATCTCGTTAGTGGCATTATGTCCTATCGTTACTACTCCATCTACTCAAACCGCTAGCTATCCTAGTCCGGCCGAATAACAAGTTCTGTACTCAGAAGTCGGGAGGAAGGAAATACTAACTAAACTAGGAAGAGAGCCGAACGCCTACTCTTTCGATATATTAGAGAACAATAGTCCCCATTGCAATAAAAATAAAACGAGACACTGTTTTCTCTTCCCCTCACTCCTCGTCTTCCAGCTCGTCGAGCATTTTGTGATGATTCTGAGGCTCAGTCTATGTAGCATCGCAAGATTATGCCCTTCTCCGTTAGCGCGTCGATCAGAGTCACGATATTCAGAGGTGGGGTTTTCAATCTTCACCGATAGCCGACTATAAGTGGGCATCCTTGCTAGCTCTATTATAAATAGTGGCGCTAGAGAGTGGGGATAAGTACTTACTTACATTAGTTTCAGGGCGTAGCACGGAAACAGCGTTTTCATCGTGCAGAAGATCCACCAGGTTCCCCAAATTCTAGATGGTTAGAAGCGACTCTTGTCTAGGCATGTTATACTTGACGATAGTATACTTGGTTAGGTAAGGTAGTGCATGTAGAGTAGATATACTATGAGCAGGGCAACCGAGGTTCATCCTAGGTAGGTGGAGTTAAGCTGTCTCAGAGGTAGAGGTAGTCACAATCCAAGTACCTAGCTCTGGCACTAGGGCAGCCTACCTAGGTAGTTAGTTATCGTGCATCAACGCCAATTCGATTTCACCTGACATCTTCAACCCGCTCTCTTGACACTGTTGCACTCCGCTCCGACCCTGATTTGTCTATACCAGCTGCCAAGTTCATAAGAGCCGGCGGACAACTGGTCTCTTTCAATAACGCGTGTATTAACCAGCGGGCTAAATAATGCAGCCACCCGTCGAGACAAGCCTGGAAGTAGCGGAAACATCCCGCGGTATTTCTGCCTATCGAGTTCTCCTCGCCTCCAGGCGCTATTTAGTTGGCGATTAGCTCTCCTATCGCACGTCAACATGGTCATTTTATTCAATGTGACTGGCTGGCATCACGGGGTGACGCTAGATATCAAGCACTATACCAGATAACCATCCTTCTTGAAGAGCCCTATGCTAAAATAAAATGGCAGGCATAAGAAGTGATAAGGAGGCCTTTTATGCCTACCAGAACTCGTGAAGCGGCGCGGCTAAGTTGCTCGCCATTTTGGCTTTCTAGAGCTGAGACTCAGCTAACTTTTCTAGAAATGGGAATCCGAGAACTAAATGAAATAATAATGAAGATAGTCAATTGACTTCTTAAACAGTCGTCGGCAGCACAGCTTACCTAGTGAGCGATTCTTCCTCCTTGAATAGATAAATCAAGAGCACCGATACCTCCGGCTTAGGAGTAACCAAACACGGCTTATTAAGCTGCACCCTATCTCCGAAGGCTCTAATATTGTTACTTCCTTCATATTCACCACAGTTGAGAAAGTAGCCGGCACTTATGAGGCTGTCAGCTACGTGTGGGGAAGTTCAACTACCCAAGGTAGGTATGCGTAAACCGTGCAGCGAATTTGCACTAGCATTGCTATGATTGGTTGGCGCGGGGCTATAATAATTCTGCGCTCCGTAACCGCTCCGCAACAATATTTTTGGGGTACGAATCATCTGAAATTCAATGTTTAATCGTCCGTGTTCTCGAGATTTTAAGTTATTCATGAAAAAGGACGAGCTAGAATCATTGACACCATCTTCCAACTGCCATGGCTGGGCTTGTATGTTGCTCTACCAACCACCAATTCTCGATTTCATCCTGCTTTCCTCGATAACCTGCAACGACATGTCTAACTGGGTTTCATTAGCGGAGGGCGATCTGGCTCAATGCCTCTGTCCTTGCGACGCGACAGGCCCGTGCCTCGATTACTCGCTCGCGATTGTTGCCGGGATCTGTGGCTCCGTTTCGTAGCTATGTCTCAACCTGTCCCCGACAGCAACAGGCCCGGCAATCACAACTCGATATCGGCTCCGACATCTCTAACCTCCAGTCCTCCCTAGACTCCGCCGCTCGAACAAACCCACAGACACTTACCGAGAAGATAGTACAACTTCACGCAGATGGACTCGGCCAAGGCAGGAGAGTCAGATCTGGGGACTATGTGATACTGCGGTTAGTCTAGCCCTGGTCCGCCCACTGGACAATTAAGCTGACATCAGTTTGTTGCCCAGACCTCACAAGAGTATGACCCACGACAACTCGTTCCCTGTAATTACTAAGTAAGCAGTTGACTCGTTGTAAGGGTACACGAATTAATCTGTCTAGATTCATGGAAATGGGCGCCACCTCGGTCAGCGATAACCGCCAGGTCGTCATGACGTAAGCTACCTCTTTCTCGCTATCTGACCTCGGTATGCATGTTTTCTTTGTCTGACGATCCCAGACTTGATCACGATGTGCAGAACGAATCTGAGCAGAATCTGCGCAAATACCGTCTAATCGAGGAGTTCGCCAACAAACATGGCATAGATTTCTGTATGTTCGCCATGCCGAAGCGCAACTTTCCAAAGCATTCAGCTGACTTGGGAGAGATCCCGCTAAGACTGGAATTGGCCACCAAATAATGATTGAAGAAGGTTATGCATGGCCAGGAACACTTACAGGTATGTTACTTGCATTCTCACCGAAAGAAAAATGAAGGGGAAAAAACGTTTTCTTGTCGGCCACTCACACACGGGATAGTTGCTAGTGACAGTCATTCGACAATTTACGGAGGTATCGGTTGTCTCGCTACCGCCATTGTTCGCTCAGATGCAGCGAGTATTCTCGCGACCTCGACCATATTCTGGCAAGTCCCGCCGATCGCAAAAGTCACATTTACAGGCGTCTTGCCCCCTGGCGTCACAGGCAAAGATGTCATCATTGCGCTCTGCGCCTTCCTCAAGTCCGATGTGCTGAACATGTGCGTCGAGTTCACGGGGTCTGAGCAGACTCTTGCAAGCATATCCGTTTCGGATAGATTAACTATTTCAAATATGGCTTGCGAATGGGGGGCGCTATCAGGTCTGTCTCCTTTCAGGCCGCGACTTTGCTGAGTAACTCATGTTGATTAGGACTCTTCCCCATCGACAACACGCTTGTCTCCTGGTACCGCGCCAGAGCATCAGCCGCAGCAATTACTGATAGTCCTACTAAGACTCGTATAAATCATAAGCGGATTGATGAGTTTCTAGAAACCTCTCCCGTAGCTGATCCCGGTGCTGTGTACGCGAAAGAATTTTATCTGAATCTGTAAGCGAGAGACGCACTCATGTCGCTCACACCCCTTATTCTAACACAACGCAGATCCACTCTTTCACCCTTCGTTGCCGGCCCCAACTCGGTCAATGTCGCAAACCCTGTTGCAAAGCTCGAGACTGAGAACATCGCTATTGACAAAGCCTATCTCTTGAGTTGCACTAATGGCAGGAGCACGGACTTTGCAGCTGCTGCTCGTGTCTTCCGCGAGGCTGGTACCGATGGCAAACCTGCCAAGATCCACCCCCGGGTCAAGCTCTATCTCGCGCCAGCGTCTATGGCTGAACAACGAATGTCGGAGGAAGCCGGTGACTGGCAGGTTCTTGTTCAATCTGGGGCCGAGCTTCTTCCTGCCGGCTGTGCTACTTGCATTGGCCTCGGTGCCGTGAGTATTCGAAACCATGTTTATAATGAGATCTCATTGCTAATCGTTCGCTTAGGGCTTGCTAGAAGAAGGCGAGGTGGGCATATCGGCAAGCAACAGAAACTACAAAGGACGCATGGGTAATGCCGCTGAGCTTTTACTTCTGTTTGAAGTGGCACTGACTTGTTGGTCTAGGCAGTCCCAAGGCATTGTGTTATCTCGCCAGCCCCGAGGTGGTTGCCGCTAGTGCTATCAAAGGCCAGATCGCTTCCCCTGGGTGGTACTTGAAGCCTGATGGTGTTGAGAAGGTTATTGTTGGCGAAGGCACCGGTGATTTTGTAGCTGACAAGGCTCGCGCTACTGGGGATGCATTTGAAAAGCTCATTGGCGAGATGGAGAGTATGATCGGCGCTGCGGAAGGTGCCGCCGAGGCAATAGCAAGCCCAACGGCTACTGGAGACGAGGTCTTGACGGATGTTCTACCAGGCTTCCCCGAAAAAATTGAGGGCGAAATTGTTTTCTGTAAGCAATTAGTCAGTGCTCGCAAGAGGAGTTGTTCGCTAACCGCAATAGGCGACAATGATGGCATTAATACTGATGGTATCTATCCCGGACGCTATACATACCAGGATGGCATGACGACGGAGCAAATGGCCGAGGTGTGCATGGAGAACTACGATACTAATTTCCGCAATATTATTCGACCAAAAGATGTACTGGTAGCCGGGTATACTTTCGGCTGTGGTTCGTCTAGGGAACAGGCTGCTACATCTATCCTGGCTAACGAGATTCCTCTCGTTGTTGCCGGCAGCTTTAGCTCCATCTTTAGCCGCAATAGTAAGCACTCTTGGCAATATGTTATTTCACTTGACACACTAATTTATGGAATAATACAGGTATTAACAATGCTCTTCTTGGGCTTGAAATGCCTAAACTGGTCGAGCGGCTTCGTGAAGCGTATAAGAATGATGCAGAGAAGCCTCTGACTCGTCGAACGGGCTGGAAACTGCTGTGGGACGTCCGCCGATCTCAGGTTACTATTACAGAACAGGATGGCACCTCCTGGGTGCAAAAAGTGGGTGAGATGCCTCCCAATGTCCAGGAAATCATCGCCAAGGGAGGTATCGTGAAGTGGGTGCAGTCTACTCTGCAGTCTTGAGCGGGAAATTCGGAGCTTTGGAATCCATTCTATCTGAGACGGCACCCCGCTTGCCAGCTATGCGGTGTCTACACGGCCCTCTTCCTTCCTACCCGGCGGTATTATGAGCCCGGTCTGGTAAAGTTTTAGTATGTTGTTAGTGCTTCTTATTGAGTGTTAGACTAGCTCGAGATGATCCGGGGGGGAGGAGGGTCGTATGTGAGGATATTTNGGCAAAGGACTGTGCAGTTCATTGTCCTTGGCCGTCAAAGCGATACTAACCCCTCTTGGGCTTCGTCCTTCCGCTCTTCCGACTAAGTGATCTCTGGATCCTAGAGGTGCGAGGTCGAAAATACAAGTTTGGAACWGGAGGGAGGTCTCATCTCAGCCTGCTCCACTGCAGGACGGCTTTGTTGAAGTGGAAGTCTACGCAGCAGGCCTGAACTACAAAGATGTCATGGTCGCAATGGGCATCGTGCCCGGTGATGAACATATGTTGGGTGGCGAAGCTGCTGGTGTGGTGACAAGATCGAATGCGACTGATTTCGAAATTGGACAGCGAGTCGTCGTGTACGGTAGGGGATGCATGGCAAATAGAGTGCACGCGAGACCGGGTCGCGTCCACCGGATCCCGGACTGGATGACCTTCGAGGAGGCCGCGACGATTTGCATTGCATACATGACGTCCATGTATGGGCTGTTTGATCTAGCGGGTGTTGGTCAAGGAAAGACTGTTCTTATTCATTCGGCGGCCGGAGGAGTCGGAATCGCTGCAATCCAAGTAGCCAAGTATTACGGTGCAGAGGTCAGTTGCCAGTTGCCCNGTCCCCCTTTTCCTCTTCTTTTTTTTTCATTGCCGCCATATTGGTTCTGCGGTCTTTAGAGGGCTAGTTCCATGGATCGGCGACAAGCGTCCAACATTGCCTCTATTATCCTTCACGTGAGGACTAGTAAGTTCGCCGCTGATACTTTCGTTCTCTAGATCTTTGCAAGCGTCGGGAGCGATGAAAAGAGACAGTTCTTGCAGTCGACCTTTAGCATCGACAAAAGCCGAATATTTAACAGCCGTAACGCAGATTTCGCACCCCAGATCCTACAACTAACCCAAGGTCGTGGGGTCGATATCGTCCTCAACTCGCTAACGGGTGACCTGCTCCACGAATCGTTACGGATCATAGCTGATAGAGGCACCATGGTCGAGATAGGCAAGAGAGATATTCTTGACCGTAACAGCCTTCCAATGGAGCCATTCGATAGGAACATCTCTTTTCGATCCGTGGATATGTCGTTCGAACGAACCCCCGAGATCTTGGTGTCGCGGTAAGCTCCGTTTCACGTTTATTGTCTCTCCTCTCAATCTCGATGCTCGACATGCGATGTTGTGGCCCGGCTGACATTTCTTTGAATATCATAGGTTGCTTTCGAAACTCTTTAAGCTCTTCGAAACCGGCGACATAAAACCTATTCGTCCGATGAAGTGCTTCTCGTTCAATGATCTTTCTTCCGCGATCCGTAGTCTGCGAACCGGCCGCGACATTGGCAAGATTGTCCTATCGGATGGGCCTCACCCAAGGCTCGATGTGCAGATTCGCCGATCACCACAGACGCTCTGCTTTACTCCTGGCGTGTGCTATCTCATCGTGGGAGGACTCAGAGGCCTTTGTGGATCGATTGCCGTCTACTTAGCCACTCTCGGAGCGACGAATCTTGCCGTCATGTCTCGCTCCGGATATAAAGACGATTCTTCTCGTCGCATAATCAAGCAGATAAATCAACTCGGTGCCCACGTGGATCTATTGACAGCGGATGTGACACGAGCCGCTCAAGTTGAAACAGCGTTTTGCCAAACCACTGCCCCGGTTGCGGGTATCATTCAGGGGGCGATGGTGCTTCGGGTATATCGCCTATTCACCACATGGTTCGTTTCTTTGCTAACAAGATGCACAGGACCGCCCATTTCATTCCATGGCTCACCAGGAGTACGTGGAAGCGACAGCATGTAAGATACAGGGAACGTGGAATCTTCACCGTATCGCGAAGCAAAAGAACCTACGACTCGAATTTTTCACCATGCTTTCGAGTATCTCGGGCGTAATAGGGGCGCGGGGGCAAGCCAACTACGCCGCCGCCAACGCCTTCATGGACTCGTTTGCAGCCTATCGTCAGCGACAAGGCGAGCCGGCATGCTCCGTCGATCTCGGTATTATCGAGGATTCGGGATTCCTTGCCGACAAGGATGACTTTAGGAATAGGCACTTTGATTCCCGCAGCTTTTTTGGCATCAAAGGGCATCTGCTCCGAGAGATCGTGTGTCTCTCTATCTTGCAACAGACTAAGCCGCCGGGATTGAATCCTGTCGGTGTTTCCCAGATAGTCACCGGCTTGGTGAACCCTCAGCCAGCAGACTCTGTACTTTCCCGCGATATCCGTTTTGCAGCGTTTTTNGGGAAGTCGGGAGACGGCATTGCCGAGGAGCGGGCGGCCAGCGGTGGGAATACCGATAAGGACGTACAGTCCCTGTTGCTGCTGTTGAAATCAAGTCGGAAGACGAAGCCAGCTAAAGCTGAGGCCGCATGCCTCGCGGCGCTGATCAAAGTGGTCAACAAAGGGTTCATGCGGATTCTACGGCACGAGGAGCCCCTCGATATAACGCGTTCGCTCGTCGTCTATGGCATTGACTCGTTGGCGGCCGTCGAGATCCGTAACTGGGTTAGGGCCGAGCTCGGGGTCTCGATTTCGACCATCGATGTCATGAATGCCTCTTCGCTTACGGCTTTGTGCGAGAAGCTTCTTGAGAGGATATTGAGAGAGGAGAGAATTGTTGGGGGTGATTTGAAGTGAAACTAATGTGCCTAGCAACAAGAACAGCATCGTGTTAGAAATACAACAATATATATTTTTTTTGTATAAAGTTCAACCTATTGGCGCAGTGGTTGTTTCTAACGCATAGTCGTGTGGAGAGAAAAGCAGTAGGTATTTCTTCATGTGAAATCAACATGTGTGTTTTGAGTATCAAAGATGAAAAATGTTTTATTGATTATAAGTGGTTTGCATTAAGTGAGAATTGTTAAAAACAACCGCTACAACTAAAAAGTAGTTGTAAATGACCCCTTACCAAAGGCTATATTCTGAGACCTTCTATCCGGCACTTATATTTATACGTAGTGCAAGCGCTGGCATTCCCAGCTACTCGCCTCGTCAACCTCCCCACCAACATACCTGGCCTGTTTCGGGTACACGCAAAGGGGTCTCTGGCTTTGGACACCACTCGTAGCCGAGTCATTCACGAACTTTGTA
>JAPUUL010001023.1:0-12106 GCA_029590625.1 Lasiodiplodia mahajangana | reverse complement strand
TGCCGGAGTCTTCTTTATACCTGCGCCACCGGCCCCCTTACTTACAGAGAAGAAAGGCACCGCCCTTCTCAAGTCTGTGGATTGGTTAGGAGGCTTCCTAGTTACAGCCGGCTTACTCGCACTCCTCTTCGCCTTAACAGAGGGGAACGTCGTCGGTTGGAGCACTCCCTGGATCTCTGTCTTGATCGTTGTCGCGTTCATTCTACTGGGTGTCTTTTACGCCTGGCAGTGGTATCAAGAGAATCGCACTACAAGGAGACCACTCATTAAGGTCTCTATCTTCAAGAACGGGAGGTTCTGCGCGGGCCTGGCCATTATGGCGCTTTTCTTCGCGAGCTTCAATAACTTCATAGTTTATGCGACTTACTTCTACCAGGATTACCAAGGACTCGGAACCCTACAGACTACGTTGCGCTTCATCCCAACCGGTGTCACGGGCGCTCTGGTGGCCTTTATTGTCAGCCGCCTCATCTCAAGAATCCCCACGTGGATTCTACTCGTATGCGCGAACGCAGCAATGTCTATTTCATGTCTACTATTTGCCGTGCCACTTCCCCGGTCTACATCCTACTTCGCCTTTGGACTCCCCGCGTTTATCCTATCCGTCATCGGCGCGGATATCACGTGGCCTTGCCTAACCCTCTTCACATCCAAGTCTCTGCCTCAGGAAGATCAGGCGCTAGGGGGCGGTCTCATTAATGCGTCAGCTGGAGTCGGGCGGGCCATCGGCCTTGCTATTGTCACGGCTATTCAAACCGCTGTACTTGCGAGGGAAAGGAGTGTCCCAGTACAGTATGCAGGTCAGATCACGAAGTGGG
Organism: Lasiodiplodia mahajangana; assembly: GCA_029590625.1. Taxonomy (NCBI): domain Eukaryota; kingdom Fungi; phylum Ascomycota; class Dothideomycetes; order Botryosphaeriales; family Botryosphaeriaceae; genus Lasiodiplodia; species Lasiodiplodia mahajangana. The sequence continues at coordinate 11,288 of JAPUUL010001023.1, read as the reverse complement.
ATGACCCCTCGCTAGTCAGCATCAGGACGGCAAACTGGTTCAATTTTGCGCTTGCCATCTTCTGCGTAGGAGTCGTTTGCGTTGCATTTCGCGGGACGGGAGTTGTAGGAAGACACGAGAAGCTTGAAAAGAAATCACCTGGAGTACTGGCGAATGTTGGCCAGTCAGATACCGCTACGAAATGTTAGGCCTATACTGTGGTGTAGACTTTGAAGTATATGAAGGAGGCCATATTTCTAATTGTTTTAATAGAAATTGAACAGAGCATAGATAGACGGCAACCAATAAAATGTAAGGTTATGTTGATTGCTGAGCCGAATAACCTTATTGTTGGTTCGCAACGCTGCTGTGCCAAGTCGTATAGAGTTTAGTAACCCCATCGGAAATGAAATAGATAAGGGCACAAATGAATAGGACTAGGTACGGTGGGCGGAGTCTAGGATCCTTTAAAACGAACAGGTATGGCACTATACGCTCACGCAATAAATCGATCAGTCGACAACTTTTCCAGCGTTGTAATCGGCTAGAAGGGCGATCTACGCGCATCTCTCCGGCCTCTTTTACTATCTATCCGGCAAGAATTGAGGCTACACAACGCTTGATATCTTTGGAATTCAATCAATAATTCATCGCGGACTTTGCAATTCTATTCAGTTGGCATATTGTCACATCGGCACTCTCTTGGATTGTGTATTCATGGATGTGTCTGTGGAAGAACTAACAATCTGCTCGCAGGCTGGGCATTCCTCTCCGCGTACTTCCCATCAGCCATGGAAACCCCCTCTGGATGATCGTTGATGAAAGTATTGTAACCTTCGCCAGACGTTTTCTTGGTGACTGCAGCTTCACACGGTACAACTGGTGTGGGTGGGAGGTTGATGATAAATGCCGATCGCATATCGAAATGGGCGATGTCTACATGCAAGTTATACCCCAGCCTATGCAAGGGGAAACTAGTGAAAAGGCGCGGGCGCGACTTTTAAACCTGATTGAGACGGACTCGTCGCAGGTACTTCTGCTCCAAATGCTTCACCCGGAGCGCGCGCCTTTCATGTGGAAAATGAGATGAGTTATAATACTGTATTGTGAGGGGCTCATAGGCTGTTCGAGCGATAATCGGCGTCCTTCAACCGTGGGGCTGATTCAGGAATATATATACTTCTTCCGCCTAGGACCTTTTAAACTCAATTTAGCACCGAAGCCTCCTCATTTCGGTGCTGTTAGTTTATGCGATCTTCGTGTAGACACTGCGCTTCCGTACGACAGAAAATCGGGTCTAATTACTTCGAGGAGGGCCAAGTTGCCCATGGTAGACTATAGAGAATACAGAAAGGGAAGAATGGCCGGAAGCCAAGGTCATCAGATGTTTCTTTCTCACCAATAAACTACAGAATTGGTAAGCGCCAACAATTGAGCTGACTATCGCAGTAGCTAAGAGAGGGAGGTCTATAAGATTTTCTGTGAATCAGTCTGTCTCCACTCATAGAGTTGTATCTCAGCTTCATGACTCTACAACTAGGAATTCCGAGTATAGGGGTAGGAAGTACGAGTAGACCAAACTCAACCCAATTAAACGGTTGATGCATTTTACCTATTGCTCCGCTTCGGACATCTATTTGTAATGAGCGCGACCATTAAAGTAGTGAACTGAGGACAACAGATGTAGACACAGATTTATCTCTTAGTCTTCGCCCTAAGCAGTTCGGCTCGGCTTACACGGCTTCTATACTCACAGCAAACTTGTGCGCAAAACAACAGCCAATATGGGGAAGTTGATGATTTATGGCGCGACGGGTTACACGGGACGCCTTATATGTCAACATGCTCATAATCTTGGTCTTCGGTTTATCCTGGGGGGAAGGTCGCAGGACAAACTCGCAGAACTCGGCGCTCACCTCGCCGTCCCCTATTTAGCTTTTGGTATTGACGATAGTCATGCTATCGCCGCCGCATTAGAGAACGTGAAGGTGCTTCTCAACTGCGCCGGGCCCATTGGGAAAAGTGCTGAGCCTTTGATGGCGGCATGTATCGAGAAGGGCATACACTATCTAGACGACTCAGCCGAGCTGCTCAGCTACCAACTAGCAGAAAGGCTGAGTGAAAAGGCGGAGAAACGTGGTGTTATGCTACTCCCTGGATGTGGCGGTAGTGCGGCGATGCTGGGTTGCCTCGTTTTCCACGCTGTGCAAAGTGTAGAGAATGTCGTCAGCGTCGACATCGCCCTTTGCATCACGGGATCCATATCCCGAGGTTCGGTCATCACTGCCACAAACAGCCTGTCTACCGAGTGTCTCCAGCGGTGTGACGGCATTCTCGTCCCCCAAGATATCAACAACACGCAACAGTTCGACTTCAACGATGGGAAGGGACCGGTTCCTTGCTCCCCCGTGACGCTTCCCGATCTTATCACCACGTGGAAGACCACCGGAATTCCCAACATCAAGACTTTTGTGGCGGTATCCGCAGATCTTTTCGGTAATAGCGCGGATACCCCCATTTTACCGGATGGTCCTACCCCTGAGGAACGAGAGGAAAGCCCATATCATGTAGCCGTTACGGTAACTACGCAAGAGGGGGATACGAAGCGCTCTGTGCTCCACACTGTCAATGGATATACGTTTACAGCGATTGCTTCGGTCGAAGCGGCGGAGAGAGCGTTGACGGGGAAGGTTAACGGAGGTTTCCAAACACCGGCTTTGGTTTTCGGTGAAGATCTATACAAGAGAATCCCTAGTTCGAAGATAGTAGATATCTAGAACATATGTAATTTTCTTCAGCATGTTAATCAAAGAGCACGACCGCCTAAATTGTCTCCTGGCTTTATAAGCCTGTGCTTGCCTTTCCATCCCTAGGTAGTATGTGTTTATGTAATACATGAGAGCATTATCTATTTTAAGTACCATATAGGCGTAATAGAAAGCAAAAACGCCAATAGGTCAGAAGGGCCTACATAGCACGCGCCGCATTTCTCGCTCTTCATATTCCCAACCCCAATTCCCTTCATATAGACGCTCATAATTCATGAGTAAATGTATAAATCCTTTAAATCTCCTCTCCGTCAACCTTAGCCCGTCCTTCATTTGAAAATGCAGTCTTCAGCCCCCACGGGAGGAGGGATGCATGCATAATATGAATGTGCGGCTTGCCCAACTCTCCTACTATTAGCAACATTGCTCCCTGATTATGAAAATGCCGACGGAGGCAACGCCGAAGACCTTCATAATGAAGACGATGCTATTCTGTGGTGTTTCAGCCCCAACAGCTGTTCGTCGTGCCAGTCTTCGTCGATTAGCAAGCCTCAAGCGTATTATACTCAGTCCATGAAGATGAGAATACGGCCTGTTGTCGACTGTGCCAAAGCCGGAACTTCCGTGTCTCTCCTTCGACTTTTCGCTCGAAAAGGCAACCTGTTAGTGTGCGGTGAAAATGCTGCATTCAAACTGTATGGGTGGGCCTACTTTCGCACTAACAGTGGGTGCCAAGACCTGTAGTTGTAGGAGGGAAGTTGCTTGCTCTGACGGGACTAGGTAAGTTGGCTAGAATGGCCTCTACACCGAATTTGAGGGCTTCTACTGCTGCGTTTCCCATCTTTGCGGCGAACGCGCTGCCTACGGCGGCAAAGCCTCCTTGGTCTAGAGTTGTGACAACTCCCCAAAAGGTTTGCGCTAGTCCGAGAAAAGCCGACATCGTAATAGCGGTGGCAATTCTAACTATGGTAGCAGTGGTGTTTTGCTTGTAGAGGAGAGAGAAAGAGAGGAGAGGGGGGNTTAGAAACGGGGGTAACTTTTGGAAGTGCCACAAGGCCACACCAAGAGATGAAGCCACGGCTACACCAAAAGGACTGATCATGGAGTATAGGGAGAGGTAAACAAAGGAGGCATTCCTGCATATAGGTAGAGTAGTGTTCAGAGAGGTTTTGGGAGGCCTTGCGCAACAACAAGAGTCTATTACCCACCATGCGTAAGAAGGGTCCTGACAGGAAGGAAGGTTCTAAAGCCCTGTTTTCCTACGGCGCCTTAAGGGCAATCTTTGCGTTTGGCAGCTTTATAGGCATTAGGCAGCTGCTGTATGTTATAAGAAGGTGCTGGCTGTTTATAATAGCAACGAAAGTTGCGATGCGCTCGCCTGGTTTAAAGTTTTCTCGAATTATCGATAGATCTTTGCTTAGCTATTCAGTCACCAGAAGAATGCCACTATCCAAGTCCTGATATTATTTTCAACCCGCGTAGTGATATTGCGCCAGCGCGCAGTATACTTTTTTCTTCCCTTTGCTCGTTAGCCCTAATTAATACTTAGCCCGCGCCCGTCTTTACTTCGCGTTCAGACAAGAAGGATTCATTCCTGTTATGGATATGTGGAGCTTATATACTGTTAATACTCGCGGAGTATTAACGGCGTTGTTTTTACTCCGTAATAGTTATAAGCCCTTCCTTTTTCGCTAGCTAGCGCAACGGTATAGCTTTTAATATAACTCTACCTTTGGTTATAAGGGGCTAGAAGTTCGACCTTGCGTGCGAGCAATTAACAATCGTACAGGGCAACTATAGCGTAAACCAATATTAAAACATAGTATTATAGATCCGTAATTAATCAGATCGAGCTATAGGTGCTTAGTTTAGCTAATCTAGGGGGTGTATTACAGATATGTAGAGCTTATATACTATTGATACTCGCGGAGTATTAACGGCGTTGTTTTTACTCCGTAACAATTCTAAGGGTAGCTAGCCAGACATGGACGCCTTTTCTACTCCGCATCGAGGTGAGTGCGGCGCCAAGGTCTGGCCAATACCTCGAAAACCTACTGTTAACTGGAGGGGCGGGGGTGGGGGGTTATGTGACATAACAGGCCTAAGTAGTTGTTAATAAATGTTAATCTTAGAATAATACTGCAATAATCATTGTCTATAAGAGTCCAATATTGTTGGAATAAGGTGGGTGATTATTCGAAGGACCAACAAAACTGGGACAACGGACTGCCGTTGGTCTTTTCCCGATCCTAGCCCCCATAACTTCCGGCGAGGCTGCTCTCCAGTCCGTAGGTTACCATGTCACCAAAGAGCGAGATGTGACCCGGAATGAGGATGGCGAGCTAGCGAATAAGGGAGGTATTAAGAAAAGACTTTTTTTTCTAAGGGGGGAGGGGAAGAGGGGGGGGTGGGGGGTAAGAGATGGTATAATTATTATTGTACACGTATCATATATGTAGATTTCTAGCATACTACTTATGGCCAATAGCTTGGTTACTGTAATCCGCGCCTGAAGTATCGAGCGGATATTCTACCTTCGCAAACGTATTCAATACCTATTTACGGTGCTGCTACTGAGCGTTGAAGTGGCAGAAGTGACGTTCACTCTCTAATCCCGTTATTTCCCAACTGGTTCCGTGGAACCATGGGGGCCAGTTGATTAAGTAAAAAAATGGTATAATTTTCATGTACTAGGGCGGAAGGACCGAATCATCACTCCAAGAGTTTGGTCACTTCACATGGCTTGAACCAGTTCACCTCGGGCATCATTCATTATTGTCTCAACTTATCTCTAGAAGACCACGTTACAGGTAGTAGAGGCTGCAACTATGAATGTATTATGTACTAATATCTTATCACCCCCCAGGGAACCCCTTATAACAACCAATAGGTGAATAGCAATAGGAATGTAACAAAAGGTGACTTCAAACCTGAAGCACCTGAACTAGCCGGTGCACTCTCCGAAGTATCTGCAGGGGCTTCATTTGTAGGAGTAGCACCTGCGCCGCCCGTCGTATCTGGGTTGCTCGGTGGTTCCGCCGAACCTGTTGGGACAGGGACATTTGGTTGGTTGGGTTGACCGGTCGCTACGGGGTCGCTCGTCACGTTCAGTTCACCAGTTGTCGCTGGCTCACTTGTCAGACTGGGCTCACTCGTGATGTTAGGCTCATCTGTCGTCATCGGTTCACTTGTGAGACTCGGTTCGTTCGTCAGGCTTGAGCTTGGCTCATTGGATGGGGATGGCTCACCAGTTGGCGAAGGAGCAGGATCGCTCGGGGTTGGGGTTGGAGTTGGCACTTCAATGGTTGACGATGGCGTGTCGGGGTCGTAGGTGCCTTCGGAGTTCTCGCAGGAGAACTCAGTTGCGATCTGCCGGATATGCTCTAGGGACGAACAGTCAAAGACGTAAGCTGGAGCCCTAACATGAAAGGCCCCAACTTCTTCGAGAGCAGAGAAGGATATTGTCTCGAAACCACCGTAGTAAGCATCACCTCCATCAATAAAGACGTGATTTACCCTGCGAAGTTCCGGGAAGTCAAGGTTCTTCAGCGCGTCGTTGCCTAAGATATATAGGCCCCCGTCAATATCTGTGAGGGTAGGTACGGAAATCTCAGAGAGGCCCCCGATAGTCGTGACATTGAAATCCCCGAAGACGTGACCCAGAACGGGTAGATCGATCTTCCCGTCCTTGTTTCCACGGATGACCTCTACATCGTAGATAATTACATTCCCGATGGACTCCAGCGCAGGCAAGGAAACGAGTAGAGGGTTTGAGTCTCTTTTCCCCATTGAGTTTAGGAAGTTGAAATTACTTCCAACGACCAGGGATCCGCTTATAGTCTTAAGCGACTCAAATACCACTTCATCCATGCGTAGATTGTTGACGACGCGAATGTTGCCGGCGGTCTCCAGTTGCCCAAGCCCCCCATAGTAAAAGGAGACACCGTCATAGCTGGGATAATCCGGCTTGAAGCCGCTCAAGTAGGTCCCCTCGACGTTGAGGTTGGAAACCGTGGCAAACTTTTCGGCTTCCCATGAGAAGTAGTCGAAGTCGTATTCCCAGGTAATATTCCTCCATTCTAAGTTGCCAATCTCGATCAATTCTGGGAAGCTTATGACGGTCGCAATGTCGGGGTTCGCGTACGATAACCCGCCTAGTTTGTGAGCGTCGGTGAGTGAAAGAGTCTTCAGAATAACGTTGTCGTGGGCGATGATGGTCCCCGTAATCTCCTGCGGACCTTGGAGTGTGAAATACACAAATCCTGGGTCGATGAGGATGTCGCCGAAGATTGTACTGCAAGCTTCAAGTTCATCCAAAATTTGGTAGTTTGGGTTAGCCACGACGATGGTGCCGCCGTCCACACCACAGTCTGAAAAGGGGTCAGCGATGAAGTGTAAAAGATAGAGGATATGTCAATACCTGCCAGGGTTACCCTCAATAGGGAGAGCGCGTAGAGAGGTGTTGCCAACCTCATCGTTGCTATCTGTTTTGCACAAATCAAGTTGATGTCGGAGCTAAAAAGTGGCGGGCAATTAGCATACTCGTACAGGGACGATGAGGCTCTTTTTAAATTCAGGAACTTCGTATGTTTTTATGTTAAATGGTAGAACTCTTGTTTGGCTACCTGGACTGGATGCAGATTTACGGCACAGCATGACTTGAGCCTTGGCGGTGATGTTTACGACGTATCGGCAGGAAATATTGAGCCAAGAACTCGGTTGCAACAGTATGCTTCATGCGCCGTTGGGCTGAAATTAAATCTAGAAGGTGGTAAATATACAAACGACCCCTTTTTTTTCGGACATGCATCTCGCTGGGAGCGAGTTAAGCCGATCGTTAATTCATTATTCATTATTGAAGACGTATGTTTGCAATAATGCACCAGGACACTAGCCTCACGTAGAGCTTCGCGCAATGATGCCGCCAAGAGACTCTTCCGCCATTCCAAGCACGGACGTCACTGCCAAGGGCTTAAGGGAATACCGGGGTCTATAATACTAGACGCGGAGAAACCTCCTCCCGACCACAAGAATAACAACATTCTCACTGTAGACTTTCGAGATAGATGGGTGTTAGAGAGGTATTAGTGCCTAGGTAGGTAGAGCCCTTGAGGTCTATTCGGCAGAGTGCAAGGCCTTGCGAAGATGACACGCTCGAATAACGATAAGACGCATTTCCTCCTGCACAGAATGATATGGTAAGCCCTCCTTTGGTACGACTTTGCCTATTTAAAGATGGCCTTCACACCATCATCCGTCGACAATGGCTTGATTGGCATGCTCGATGCTACGATGCGTGCATGGTTCAGTATTCGCTGTGGGACCGCATTTTCGGCCTTGTGAGGATCACCACGCCGGCGTAGCTCTCAGGACTGTTGTAGGATTGCTGTAGCTCGGTGGTAGGTTTTAAGGGACCCTAAGGCTTCGTTGGATCTAGGGAGGGACTGGGTCGTTCGGTGGGTTTGATAGGTAGATAGAGGTAAGGACTTGATAATATTAATTCCTGGATTACTGCCTGTTAAGATGAGACACGGGGCTAGGGGTGAAATGTACTCGCCGTTAGTCTAGCTGCTATTGTACTACAATTTTACCTGATCATGCCTTAATACTATTTTAGGTGCCTGGCAGTGCTATTGTCATTCCTAGGTAGTGTTGTCTTGCGAGATGTGTCACCTATTCTACTACGTTAACACTAGGATAGAACACTGACCACATCTGAACGCTAACGCCACTACCCACCTCACAAGCCTATTTAGGTCCACTCGAATATATCACCATGTATAAATCAGTAATTCAAGTATGGCTGCAAGACGCCGAGAACTGATCTCTAGCATGTTCAGGCCCCGGCACTGCTCCTTCGTGAGGACTCGAGCAGATCTCGCAACAAAGCGCGGGAGCAGACTGCTGCGTACGTTCCCAGAGAGCGATCGCAATACTAAACACAATGCGCCTTTAAAGCTTACAACTACCGGAAAACCCATCTTCTCTGAGACGAGTGCTCCGATTGTTAGCTTTCTGCCTACCTTCGCCTCGGCCCGTACGACTCACTTTAGCGAGCCTGAGATGACTATAACCTTGCCGTAACCTGCGAGCCTCCTAAACCACTTCTTGTCGACGGCGTTCTTCTAGCTGCCGTTCAATATCTCTTCGAGAAGCTATATGTGATTGACTACAGCGAGAATATGATCCAGGAAGCATTTGTCGTAAGTATAGGACTCGTCTAGATTCTTAGCCTAACATTAACGGGCCATATTCATAGGACCGGTTCAAGCGTCCTCATATGCCTCTACGCCGATGACAAATTGATAATGCTAGACCGGATAACATCAATGAACTGGAAGATGATATCGATTTGGCCGAAAGTGTTTCGGGAAGTGCCAACAAGCCCGATCCTAGGTTGGAAAAAGGAAAACTATAAAACCCTTGACGGTTATCAAGGTGTGTAGTATATGGAAAGACTATGAAGATGATCGTGTAAGGAGTACCTAGCCGGTAGTCCCAACGGTGGCTATATACATGTATATCTATGAAATAGCGAGATTACCTCGATTAAGAATCGACATCCGTTGCCAAATGCCCGCGCTTGATGAATCGAGGGAAATGAAGCCCCTTTTTCTCACGATCGGCGTTCTCAAACACGGCTCCGAGGAGCACGTGCATGCCCGCTTCCTGCGCTCTCACGGCCCATTCGCCTAGTGGGAGAACCTTGAAAGGCTGGGAAATGAACGGCCCTGAACCTCCCTCGGTCCTCTCTTGCTCTTCCAAACACTCTTTGAGACGATCTAGAGCCAACTCCGCGTCCCCCGTATGATGAACATATGTCACATTCTCCTTAACACCTTCTTCGTCGCCGTGTAAGACGGCCTTGATTACGTCTCTGGCTACGGTCTCTACGGCCACTAGGTCCAGCATCCCTTCAAGAAGACCGTCGGTGCAAGGTACCGCCCGTAATCGTCGCGAGTAAAACAACACACTGCGCAGGAGAGGTGCATCGGGTTTTCCGATAAGCGCCGCTGCTTCGTCTTCGTCCGATGGCGCCATAATACTCGACGGGCGATGGATCCAAAGGCGGAGCCCCGCGGCCGGTTCAACGGCAGCGACATTCTCTAGCATACGTTCGCAAACCCACTTGCTCGACGCGTATCCCTCACCGACGGCATCTGCTTGGGAAGGGGTAACTCCTGCTGCTTGAACAGATACCTCAGCGAAACTCTTGACGCCACCGTTCTCGCCCAGCATTGCCACCTCTGCGCTCGAGACGAAGTGAAGTGGCACACGTCGGTCAGGATTCAGCAGACAGAAACGGACGAGTTCAGCGGTTGCGCCGACGTTGGCGTCCCGTACTGTTCTGTACGTCTTGCTATGAGACACATCCGCCCCGACGTGTATGACGGCGTCCGCTTGTGCGGAGGTAACGGCCCAATCAACCTCTGAGAGACCAAGTCGTGGTTGACGCAAGTCACCGGCTAGGTATGCGAGGCGATCGGAGGGTGCAGGCAAAACCCCGGCAGCAACACGCTCTTGGATCCGGCGCATGGCAATACAGATGATCTTTCCCACGGCTTGACTCGCTAATAAGCCATCGAGGATTTGGCGACCGACCATACCGGCTGCTCCTGTTAGGACTATAACCTTAGGATTGGATGAAGGCTGCATGACGCCCCTGGATGCCGTAGTACTAGCGCGAGATTCAAGCAATTGACTAATAGAACGAGGGGGTTGGGCTTCGGCCTCCCAGTCAATTGGCTTTGCCTCCACTTCGCGATGGTCAATAAATTGTGCCATGGCCCTCAAGGTGCTGCTTTCAAAGAGCTGCATTAGGCGTACGTCAACGTCAAACTGTTGACGTATCTGCGCACGCACTTCTAAAAGCAGGATAGAGGAGCCACCGACGTGGAAAAAGTCGGATTCGGAAGTGATCTTTGCTGGCTCTGCGAGTTCACTGTGGGAGAGGATGTCGATCCAAAGTTGCTTGAGCTTTTCTTCAGTCTCTGTGAGAGAACCTCCTGTTGTCGCTTTTCCATCAACAGTGGACAGTGACAGTCCCGATGATAGAGGCAGTGCCTGCACAGCGCGCCTGTCCAACTTGGATGATGATGTTAGGGGCATCTCTGCTATGGGCACCAGAACGCTTGGGCGCACCGACTGCGGAAGAGGAAGATTTGATAGTAAGCTGGATAGATACTGTTCTAGTCCAACTGCATCGAGATCGAGACAGGAATCGCAAACAACATGGACGGCTATAAACATTGCCTGTTGATTGTTCCCACTCTGAGTGATATTCCGATGGCGTATCGTAGCACATGCTTCGGCTATGGTGCCCTTGGAGCATTGAAGGACGGTGTTTTCGATATCCTGCAAGTCAACCCGTACTCCATGAAGCTTGACCTGAGTGTCACCATTGATGCGACCTTCGATGGTCACCGTACCGTCAGGGTGTAAGCGACCTCTATCCCCTGTTCGGTACATGACTGTCCATCCTTTCTGTCCGTACTCCGGGGGCGCAAAGTGGTCAAGGAAAAATGATTCCTTAGTTAAGCT
>JAPUUL010001022.1:0-12111 GCA_029590625.1 Lasiodiplodia mahajangana | reverse complement strand
CAGCGTGAGCATGGGCGTATGACACGGCGGAATCCGCGGGGCCGCCAATACCACCACCACCACCATCACCACTACTATTACGGGATTTCGTGGCCGTCGCTTGCAGCATGGTGATCCGGCCCAGCGGCGTCCTACTAAGACGGCTCTTCTATTCTCTATATAGCGAGAAACTGGACTATGGGACAGAACCGAGATCTCAGATGGGAGGTTCTAGAGNCCCGGGNTTTGAGGCGCGCAGACGTCAACAAGGGCGCCCGCATGATGAGAGATTGCGCGCAGAGCCTTATGTCGTCCTACCCCCTCCCCTCCCCTCCCTTCCCTCTTCTCCCCTCCTCAACTAAATAAGTCAGCGGCGTTTCCAAGCCAAACCGTTACTACGGGTAAGCAGGCCGAGGATTACTACGTATGTACCCCTATGCTTATACGGCGCGAAGTCCGGCATGAGGCAGTCCAATAAACTCCTTTCCTAGACCACGAGGCGCTCTACGCGAAGCGCCTTCCCGAAAGCAGCAGTCGGTGTAATCGCAGCTCTACAACGTGAATGGCATTGTAGATAAGCATGCTACCGATCGAGGAAATGCTTCCTGCATAACATCGGGAACGCACAGCAGGTTTCTTGACGTGTCCGCGCAGATAATCTGCGATTCGTTGTCGTATCATAACCCCAAATTCATTCGTGCATAAAGGAGGGGAGGCTCCAGACGGGCTCCGAGTGGTCGGTCCCCGTTTGCTGTGATGCAGGCTCCCACGGCGCCGAGTACCTGGGAGTATCTGTTTGCGAGGTTCGCAGTAGGCAAGATAGGCGAGTCGTGTGAAGCCTCGGGCCGGTGTTAGAGTTGGTTTGTTGGCTAAATGCCTTCGTCATCCTACACCCACGCCATAACATAGCGAATGATAAGGAGAAGATGAACCTATCACGATTCTTACGGTTAAAAATGCATTAGTAGATACCGATGCTAGCCTTTTCGCCGATGGCAACACACCTTTTCGCATAAGTCGCCATGCGAAAGTAGCAGTTCTCCAAAAGGCCTCCTCCAAAATACTTCCTCCCGACAAACGAGCTAGCCTTGTTCTCTCAGATGGTTGTCCGAGCTGCAAAATCTCACCGGAACGACTAGAATTATAATTAATTTCGGATTTATACATGAGGACGATACGTGGAATCTTACTAAATCATAATATTAGGTTTAGAGGTGAGCCTCGTAGCGCTTCCGCCGGAGAAGGGACCAATCTCATTGGTTGATGCTACGTTTGGGAAGCTATGTGATAAATCATAAAAGTTACTACGTACTATGGAGGGGCCAGCCGCTAAAGAACGATACAGCAATACCTACATACAAGACGTACACTAGGTAGACAAGCAAAAACCCGCACAGACCACTTCCACTGTAGACTCTTAGCGTATCTAGCAATGGTATTGACGTCTGAGCTTGTCTCGATAGGCTCTTCAATAAATATTCTCTTCAGCCCCTTAACTACTATATTACCACACATCTAGCCCGCTACTATGCTTGGGTATGGGTATGGGTATGACAACAACGACAACGACTACTAAGATTAAGCAAACATCGACTACAGTGATATGGTATGATCCATCGCCCCATGAAACGCCAATAAATGCTATCTATCTTCTCTCGCTCGCTTATACGTGACTTCTCTGCCCAACTTCTTTCTCTGACTTACAAACGGGACACCCACTTTCAACACGATCCCGAAGCAAGCGCGCATGAGTGACCTTGCTTCCAACGAATCTTCCTCCCCGTGACCGCCCCGAGCCACCGTTACCAATAATGGCTGGGTCGACGTCTTGGCCCGGGTGCAGCGTCTCGAGCAAATGCGTGATGTGAAAGACATGGCCACAAGCAAACCCTACTAATGTCTCCGTTTCCCATTCAGAAAACGGATCGTGGCATTTCGCGCAATGGCCAGGCTGAGCTACTTTATGGTCATGATCAGGCTGCTGGTCAGCCTCAGTGGAGCGTGGAACGGCCGCATTGGCAACGGCACCAGTTGGGGTACCCGAGCCGTTAGTCTGCGGTGTGCCCGTAGGAGACAAGAGGTCTATCGTGGGGGCTCTGGGGACGCTGTTGGTCTCGGTGTCCAGGTGATCAGAGGAGTGAACCTCAACATCGAATTTGATCCCTTTGCGCTGGCCATTACGAAGTTGGCTTTGCGCAGCTACAACCTCCGACCTAAGGACACGGGCCACTCCCGACGAGATACTGTACTGGATCTCGTGTTCCTTCATAATATGTTTCAATCCCTCCCGAAGGCCAGGGATCTCAAGGCCCTCTGGGATGCGCCGAATAAGAGTGATAGGATTGATAGACGTTCCAACTTCCTCCAGTAAAGCTCGGATGAAGCGCGGCTTATCCATGCTGTACATGAGGAGGTCTTCCCACAGGTCGGGATCGTCTTGCTCTTTCGCAAACGCGATGGCTTGAGAGACATCTCCAAGCCGATCAATTATGAGATATAACGCTCGTTTCATCTGTCCGGTCTTGGAGTACAAATAGACAAGCTCCGGGACATAGTTGGCATGCTCGCATTCCTGAACAGCCTTCTCAAAAGTATAAGACGTCGATATCCTCAAGAAATCCATGAGTGATTCAGGGTCAAAGAGGGCGAATACATGGACGACCAAGTCTGCAAATTCGTCGATAAGGGATACTGTCTCATCAACTGGTTGTTCTCGGTACTCCTGCCAAAGCCCGCGGAAATAAAAATAGAGATAGTGCTTCAGATTCTGCTTCTCCAATTGTGATACTACCACCTCGGGTCGGATGAGACCTCGTTGGGTTTCATCCACAAGTAATGTTATAGCTTCCGAAGTAGATTCCGCGAGCTCTTCTATACTCATGCGGCTGAGGTTGGTCTCTGGCACTCGAAGTGCAATGAAGCTCGCCACGTCGTCCGCTACGGCATCAGCAAGGTGGTTGTCTCTTATAAGCCTCATTGCCGAGTCCGCATCCTGTAGTTTGATATAACATTTTAAAGCATCGCGGTATTTCCCGCCGGCTTCATGAAGGCGCGCTAGAGCTTCCATAACGATGCGCCAATCGCGTCCCTTCTCGCCATCCTCTATACTATCTTCACGGACGTCACGGAATCGGAGCTGATTCTCGAGTGCCGTAGCAATTTCTTGCACGTTGAAAAGCTCCAAACCCCAACGCTCGAGTAGCTCTTTAAAGCGAGGCTTGTCTGTCCGTAAATAATGGCCGAGTATGATCTCATATATAGTACTGGGAATGGGTGGATGCATGGGCTCTGATGGGATGTAGTTGACGATTTCGTCGAACCTCTTTGCGCCGGCAAACGTATATACCCACTTCTCCCATCGATCCGGAGTCTTCACTACCATAGCCACGATTTTAGCAGCCTTGTCCCAATTCCCTTCATCCAAGAGCTCTTGGATCCAGAGTTCGCCTATCCGCTGTTTCTCTTTTTCAATTGGCGTATTCGAGGCTTTCTGTAAGTCAATAACTGAAGAAGCATCCTCGCCAAATTCATCCGTAGTCGAGGTATTTCTGTCCGGAACCGGCGTGAAACCAGCGTCTAACTTTTCAGAAACTTCCATCACTTCTGGATGCTCGTTGAGAAGCTCCCACGCATCCTGGTATTTTTCATGCTCAAGTAACCAGGCAAGATGATCGCCTAGATCCCTTTTGGTAGCTAATATGCAATCATGAGGGCTGTGGATGAAGAGTTTTGCCCCAGGCTTTACTAAGCTCGGATGCGCCGTTTGAGACGTAAAATACGATCCAACCCGTGCGTTGTTTATACCACCCACTTGACTCCTTGACGCGGCATCATTGCTATTTTTACTCTTCACACTTGCGCCAGAGCTAAAAAGTGAAATCGGCATAATGGCAGCATTCCACATCTCATTCCCAAAACCAGCTAACGCCTCCAAGGCACCTCTAGAGGCAGCTACCGAGGCAGCTCTACTCGCAGGTAATACGCCCAAGTGATAATCATTTGAAGATAGGCCCTGAAAATTGTTTACTGGCAGGCTGTCTTTATCCACCTCAGCTTGTGAGACGAGATCGATGAGCCTCAGTTCGGGTCGAAGCGCGTTCCGTCGATGCCTAATACCACTAGGCCCACTGCCGCTGGATGTTGTCGAGAGATCGACCTTATGCCCCTGAGCGAGGCCCACTGCCTGTGTCCCCTTGTTGTCGACCCTGTCTCCTTCTTCCTCTTCTTCGGGGTTACAATAAGCAAGAACTAAAAGCAGATTCTGGGTATATAGCGAGATGCCGGAGATGATGCAGTCCATGCGCAATCTATAACGTTAGCGATTTTTTTTGATTTTTTTTTAAAAAAAAACGTGGAGCGAGAGAGCAGTTACTCACATCTTTGCGATTTCTGCCCGCCCAACCGATACTTGCGCGTCGTCCTTAACAGCGCTCACGCTTCCTGGATGGACATGAATGATCCAAATGGTGCCACCCCAGCCAACTATCAATCGTTCAATACTCTTATCGTGGTTTTTCGCCTGAAGAGCAAGTCTTGCAGCAGCGGGTGTCAGCGTTGCCTGAACACTACCTTCTTTTACCTCATCATCGCTAGTACCGATGGCGTGGTCATCAATCCACTCAGCCCGCCCTTCCCAAAATCCAGCCATCTCCTCCCATTCTTCTGTCTGAGGGCGGTCTATGTGGCCGATACGTTTCCAAGCGTCTTCGACATTGGCACTATCAAGGTACATCTTGGAACGCATGATTTTTATACCATGCTCGTTTAGCCAGACGACATATTTACCCGATAAGGACCACTTGATGGTACTAATAGTCCCTTCTCCAGAATGTAGAACAGTATCCTTCCCAGTGTTGGTGCCTAAACCCACACTGCCGAGCCATCCTGAGGCGGCAGCAGCGGCCGTCCCAACGTGCCAGAGGCAGTTAGTTAGCCTGCCCCGGGTCCGAAACTACAAACTACAAACTAACAATCAAAAACGGTTCAAGCGCGTTCCAGCTCGACTGTTAAGCTTATTAATAGGGCGGTCTGTTTTTTTTCGCGTCTCCGGCGCGGACTTATGAGTTATGATAACTGAGAGAGACACGAGATAATCGTGGGGGGGGGACCAGGCTTTTGACTAGTCTGGAACTAATCCTCCCAGCACTCTGGATATCTCGCCCAAACGGTATTAGGATGTCTTTTTCAGCCCCCCGCGCGCGCACAGCAGTGTACCTACTGTACTAAGTATGTAGCACTATTGCTTCGTCCATCGGCCCGGTTTGGGCTTGGGGGTGGTGACGAACTACCTATGTGTATGTGTATGTGTATGTGTATGTGAATGTGTAGGTATGTACATACATACATGGGCTTGTGGGACCACGTCGGAGATTGATGCATTGAGTGTTTCTGCTTTGGCTCCTTCATTCATTCATTGTCGAGTAGTCAGTCTGCTGACTTGGGGCCGGCCCGGGAACGACGACCCTATCCCCCAAGGGGACACGAAACAGCACGCAGCACAGCACAGCACAGATGAAGCTATCGCTAGTAGTGAATCAATCCCTCGGCATCTTCGGCACATGACGTGGTGCTGGTGTAAAACGGCGTATCGCTGCGGAGAACAGATATCTATTCTCTCTCAATCAGGACGTATAGCCAAAAATGGCCCTAGTCGTGCTACGTCAACAATCTGTATCATAAGCCTGCCAACCTTCTAAACGCTGCTAGTCACTAGGTAGTATCTACCATCTAGTCCCGCGGAGGAATGTATATGCGAGAGAGAGGGAGAGAGAACGCTGCCAGAGGGATGTGACGTGTGGGATAAGGTACCTAAGAAGAAGGTTATCGAGAGGGTCGGGCGATTTAGAGTTATCGGCGAGTTCCATAACAACTACTATGTACTATTTCTGTCCATACCCCTTTCCCGTGGACGATCATTGAGGGGCAACAACAAAGTTTCTCCCACAAAATAAAGCTGCGTTTTGAGCCGCTAGGGTCTTCTTGCAGTTGCTGGTTAGCTCGCCCGCCCGGCCTGCCTCTGCCAAGTCGTGGGTCTGGCATAGATAGATACATAGACAGACGGGTTACGGGTACTTTCTTCATGGTCAACCTAAGTATGTGGGCTCGTGTCTTTCGTAAAGAAGGGAGCTAGAAGACGACGCCGGCCTGGGTATCTATGGATAGGTTGTAGGCATTCTACGTAGTCTTGATATACATACAAGGGTGGACCTAGGTAGATCAAGTGACAGTGTCATCTTGAATTCAGTTCAGACTATCGTATGTGACAGGCATGGCCTTGGAAACTCTAAATATTGATGTCTTGTTCTAGAACGAGAGTGGGTGTGCCTTTATAGCCACTATCGCGTTGGCTAAAAGTACATCGCGTTTAGTAGACAGTCCTGTCCTGTCCTGTCTCTAAGCCATTCTACGCGGTACCTACGTAGGCAAACCTTTGGTAATAGTTGACGTCTTGTTCAAATGATCGTATACTGTACACAGATATCACCGTTTGGCACCACAAGAGCAACACAAGAGAGGGCAATGTTTCACATTCGTGATACCCGTAATGAGGACTCATCGGGTTCTGAAATTACTTGCTGCTGGCCCGTGCCCCAACCGATCTTCCCATAATACGTTATCATTTCATCTCAGCCTTGCGCGATCATCTCTGCCGATCCTCAGCTAGGTACTCCTCGCCGTAGGCTAGCTATCTATTCATCTTTACAGATGTAAACGAATCATTTTTTTTTNCAACTTAATACTGTGCTTTGCTCCGCATTAGTTGTAAATTAACTAAATAAAAAAAAAACTCTAGATTGCTTGCGCCCCTGGGGCCCAGATCGGCGATTCGTCATAGCGGCATACCAAGCTAAGTTTAAATTTCGGCCGGGTGCGGAGGCGTTGGGCACAACGTAATACTGGATCCCGTCCTCCTAACTCGGCGATCTAGTTACATAGGTAGGTAACTAGCACAAGATGGCATCACAATATCGTATCCCGCGTACAGATTCGTTATTGAGAGACTAGATAGACCGCCGCCGCCCTAGAGCGAGGAGGGAAAAGGAGTTGGGGTTCTGAGTGTGTGTGTGTTATACCGAAATAATGTAACGTCAACAACGGTATAGCACTCACTCATGTTATCTTATCTCCAGTACGTAAAGTTACATACAAGATAGAGAGGGCGGTGGCCTTAATAGGCTAGATTTGCCGTACGTCGGGCTCCATTATCAATAGCTAGTTTAATCGTCGTCTCGCACTAGAACAACTAGGCTCGCTTTAGAATTAAGCTTGTTACGCCTCGTGGCTTTTTGCTTAGACTAAACTAGTGCAAAAAGAAGTCATCGAAACAGACATGGTATCAATTTTATGCACCAGCTAAGCAACACTATATACGCCGAAGCTTTCATCATATCCGACGAAAATCAAAACAAGACCGCCAAGCCATCTACCATTGACCCGGGCTGTCGGAGCTGAGACGTTCATGGGCAGCTAGGAGATCGGGTTCCGTGTATCTCCCGAGACAAAAGTCGCCCGATTACACATCCCACACACACGCGCCCCCAGATTAAAAACACTACCACTAATTATCGCTTTTTTTGGTCTAACAGGGGCCGAGCCACATTAAGATTGCGCCGATCTAACTTTACCGTCAATGCACTTGAAACAAAAAGCTATGTGTTACTTACTTACTTACCTACCGCCCCAGATCGAATGAATGGAACCCCCCACCTCCGCTGGAACCACACGGCTATTTGTTCCAGAAGCGACTAACAATCTGCGTAGATCGTTTCATGCTAAGGGGGATGATATACACGCTTTCGCTGACTCGTCGGGTCGCCCAGCCCCAGCACCAGCGCCAGGCCAGCATTTTCAAAGTAGTTTGGTCTGGGCCAAGCAAGTCAAGAAAGTACCATACCGCAGAAGTACCATACCTCCGCGATCGCCTAGTTCGATAGAGGTTTGGTCTGGTGGTCCGTCCAGGGCGTCATGCACGCAGCTTACTTACACGAAGAGAGACGCGTGGCGAGCCACCGACTAAATAAACTTCCCAACCCTACTAAATAGAACGTTACTTGTACATATCTATGATGTATGTATGTATGTATGCGTTTGGGGGTCGCCTGAAGTTTCCTCAATCAACCACCTCACCCGAGATAGATAGAGATACCTAGGTGGACGGAACATGCTTGCCCCCCCAATGTTGCATCTCACCATAACTGGATTCAGGCCGCGCAACAGTCCCACTACTTTGATCTATCCGGTCGATGCTATCTATCTCCATGCGTATGCGCACAACTGTACGACGCCGCTCTGGGGATACATTGGGTTGTGCTCGATGGATGTATTTCGTGGAGAGAGTACCTGTGGTTAGCCGTGTACCTTCATCAATGGTGTTTGATGTACTGGTACTCATTCTGCTTGTAACTCCTCATACCTTCCCTGATCGAGTTGTGGTTTGTTCATGAGTAAATATTATCCTATGTAGCTCTACTCAAACACGTTCCTATAACTGTTCAGGGGACGAAATTATCAAACTATTAAGAAAAGAAGTAAAGAAGAAAAGGCGTGGTTAAGTAATATAACTCGGTCACTATATAATATTACCTAGTGATGGTATGTGCATAATTTTAAGAACATTGCTTTATATTAAGCTTATAAACTTATGAAAAAGCATATGAATTTATTTGCTTTTATAGTTAGTTATTATATACATAAAATGGAAATGAAATAATAAAAATAAACATATATAAAGATTTATATTATAAATTTCCCTTTTATTATTAAAGTTTTAAAAGCTTTAAAAATAGTTATTATTATATGGTTTAAAGATTAAATTTTTATTATGGTGTATAAAAGGAAAACTTTAATATATAGCAAAATTTAAATATTATACTTAAGTATATATAGTTGTTTATATAGTTTAGTTAAAGCCATAAAACTTATAATACTAGTTTATAAAAAACAAAAGCGAAACTTAAGCATATAACAACATAAGCTATATTATAACTTAGCTTAAGGCTTACATTTAAAAGCGGTTTATATTATAGGTTAGTTTAAATAACTATGTAACTATTACTAACTTTATTGTGTATATATAACTGGGTGCAAGGAAAGGGCAAAGCACTAGACGTTTTAATAAGGATTAAACCATTATATTATAGGTTAGTTCTGTTAATACCACATTAATAGGGCTTCTTTATAGTGAGACTGTGTTTAGAATAAACTCAATTCATCTGCAGCCAAACACAAGATACAGATGACATGCTGTCCTAGCGTTGATCACCGAAACTTCAACGCTGCCCTATCTTTAAGTGTGATTGTATCACTCATGCTCTTTTTGATCGCTAGTCATGAGAATATGTGATGACTATTATTATTGATCTGGTGACCTAAATAGGCTGGCGCAAGATAGTCTTTTACCTATGTAAACAAATGCGTGTTGTTTTCATCATCTTTTAAATGACCGATAGAAGTTACTTAGGCGGCTAGTGAGAGGTTAGGTTTGTGTACAATAGAGATGCAACAAACATAGGCAGAGTAACATGGTGAGTCATTCCTTGTGATGTGATGGCTGCTGCTAGGCAACTTTGGCATATGTGAATCCTGTTGTGACTCAACATAATGCCCGATTACTATTGGAGCTATAGCATGGGGCCCTACCCTGTGAGAATGAATCACGCAAATCCGGGATGTTGCAGGAGGGTTGTGAATATCTCTTGCCTTCGTATACTTACCTAAGAGTTGAACATTGGGCCGCATTGTGCTCTGAACAGTCAGGGGGTTGGCGCATAGCTAGAGGCTTTGGGTTGCATATGCAACATTTGCAAACGTCGCACGTGCTTCGCAAATTGAATGTGAGCCAATGCTTGTGGGCGCTCGGGGTGCCTCGCCTTTAAAACCTTTATACAGAACAAGGGCCGCAACACTTACCACAGCCCTACCGCAAAACTAGAATGCTGTCAAGGTGGAAACCCTGGCTGTTATAGCTTTCGTGTGGGTGCCATATAGCTAGTATAAACCTTCTCGGCTACGCCCACGTATCTCCTTTACTCTTGGCCTTTCCTCCTCGATGCAGGGGTTAAGCAAGATCTAAGGTTTGGAGGTAAAATCAGGTGGTATTGACTTTATAGCAGGTAACTTCTTAAGTTTATTTGAGATATGCTTATCGAAAGCGAGACAATCTGGATCATGGGTTATTGGATTGCTAGTTCCGTGTCTTTTCATCTACAATCTTTGAGTTGTTCTTGTTTATAGCCTTATGGGCTCTTGTGTCTTCAGTAGGCTGGTGACACTGGCATGACAAGGAAGGATGTATCCTTGGTAACTCATATTAACCTATAATTTAATGTATTAAAACAGAGCGCTTAACCTAAATACTAAGTTCTATCTATATATAGCCTTGCCCTTTCCCTGTATTCATAGGTTAAAGTTCTCGGTAAATACTTTGCCGTATTCTTCGGGGTCAGGGGCCGGAGTCCCCCGTGTTCTATTACTCGCGCCATCGGAGGCCTAGCGGTAGCTATTATAGCTATTCAAGGCTTGCCGGTTTTTTTAGGGCCTTCTCATGGTGCTTTAGCGGCTGTTATCCTTCACTGCATGAAGGTTCATGGAGACCGGCTATGTATAGCTGAATCTTGAACGCACGGTTGTAAGTCTGGTAAATGTCTGCAGGCTATTGCAACCTCGGCGTACTCGTCACTTCTGAACTCGGTATCTTGAAACAAGTCAAGACCCCATGCGTAATTGAGGAATTATAGCCAGGTTGAGACTCTGTATCTCAGGGTCGTCATGAGGAATGACAATTCCATACTCGCTATTCTCTCGCGCCTTAGCCTTATATCACTGTCATTTTCTCATTTCCTCGCTTGAACACTATGATGAATTATGGACCTCGAGAAAGACACTTCAGCCGTGAGTTTAAGGGGAATTCAATTAGGCTTTATAGCTACTTATGCAATATCGCAAAAGACGACGCTAAATAATGTTCATTCGAAGGGGTCATAAGAACGAAAGAAAACCGGTAGCTATATACTATAAAATGGGTGTGGCAAATTGCTTAAATTTTTTTTTCTTTTCTAAATAATGTTTACTTTTAAAATAAGCTTAAACTCTTTTTTTAAAAAACAGGGTTAAGATAAATGTAATATAGTTTCGGATAAACATAATATCTGGATGGCACATATAAATGATCAAGGAGTCACGAGAGCCATGGAAATAAAAAGTAACGCCACTCTTTTCTTTCAGATTTCAAGGCCACGGAGATCACATCCGCTGATAACCTTAACTCTATTCTTAATTTTGTACGGATGCCTGGATGCATACGCGTTAGGCAGCTATATATAGTGAACGTGAGTGCTTCCTGGTCCATGGAGAACAACCCACATCCAGGCAATATCGAGGGAATACCTAGACCAGGTTCCCTCGTGGCTAGTAAAATAGACTTGTTGCTCTATGCCTATGTTTATTTTTAGAGACTAACATTACGCCTTGATCTAGGTATGGGATAACCTGGAGCGATTTTGTTGGGGGCGACATGGGAGCCTATCAACAGCCCCAAGGAGCAATTATTATACATTTCGTCTCACGCTTTCCCCAACAGTCCTGTAATGGATCGGGGCGCTTTGTACTGTTGTTGTAGACTGGGCGTATTAATACCTGGGCTACCATGTACCAACTGGGTATTCATACAGTAAATTGTCCGATAGGTCATGTGACGAGGTGAAGTAGATCGATATAAAATAATTTTTCTCTATATAACTCTGTGGTTATGCGTTATCGCTACGAGCATTGCCTGTTGTGATAATTATAGTCAAAAGCCTCTAGAACACCGATCAAATGAACGAGCGTGGCAATCACGACTAAAATATGGAATATCTGATGCGACGATCCAAAGATGTCAAAAGTCCCAGGCTTGACACGCTCTGGAAAGCGAGACTGCATCGGTGTCAGCATGCTTCACTCACTAATATGCCTTTCCCTCACACCAGGCAATCGGCGATGAGATAGGTACTCGCCAACGCAATCAGTCAACAACTTACCGCATACGTGACGGCACCGATCAAGAAGAGGCCGCCTTCGGCAAAGTAGTAGGGCAGCCCGGACTGTCTGGCCATCTGCGCGAACCCAAACATGCGGATGCCGTGAATGATGGGC
>JAPUUL010001021.1:0-12124 GCA_029590625.1 Lasiodiplodia mahajangana | reverse complement strand
CGATATGCCCGCGCTCGAGGGCGAGGAGGAGGTTAAGGAGGAGGCTGCTAAGGCCGATGCTCCCAAGGCCGACAAGTAAGCTTGGGGATGAAATTGAACAAAACATCTCAAAATTCCCGGCCTTCCTCCATCCTCAGACTCGCTCCTCGCGACGCGAGAGATACTGTTCCTGTCAGAGTCAGTCCCATTCCCACGGCACAAATCGGCGGCAGGCGCATAGAAGAGAAATGGCAAACGGCAACGCGGTCTCCTTTGGTATCTTGGGATTTCTGGGGTGTTGCAGGATTTTAGTTTTGGCGAATTAGGAAAGGAGTCGAGTCCTCCCCCTCCCCGGAATTACCTAGGTAATTCGATAACCAATGGATCATATCCTGTGTCTTAATAATCCTGAGCCTGGCGTTTGATGTGTGTGCCCCCGGGGCAGGCTACGTTGGTGATTACCTATCGGACTAGTGACTGATTATTCATGACCGATTATTTGACGACTTACTACGCCACCAGCATCTGTCAGCAACAGCCCATGGCATGTTCATCCCCATAGTGGCTGTCTTTGTCTAGCCCTTGAGAGAAGTCGAGTCGGTACGCGGTGTGCCACTACTGTTGTGGAACAAGTGTGTAGGTGCCGTGGTTCCTTCTGATTAGATGAATCAATATCCTCGCCAAACCGAAGTCACGGTAATGCCGTGGGCATTACAAAGTGGGAGAAGTTTCTTGAAGGAATGTCTTCCCCCCTCGTAGATCGGATCCCTTCGTCTTTGTCTGTCCTTTTGGTTAAGCCCCAATTATGCAAGGCCTATGATACGAAGCCGTAGGTAACTTGAACTTGTGAGTGAGAGTGAGTAGATCCAACGGCTACGTCAAGAAAGGGTGAGGCTACTGACTTGGCCTGTATGCAAAATGTGCCTAGGGCATCGCCAGTTTGCTTATTTGTTCCGTTGTGTTAAGCTCACTTCGTGAAGTGTGAGGTTTCATCTGATGGATGTAATTGTGATTCTGCGAGTTTTCTTTTCTTTTTCTTCCTTTAAATCTTTGACCTAGTGATGAAGCAGCCAGTTTTAGGTGCTGACACATTGCCCATATGTATGATAAGACATACCAACCTAGGCCTTAATACCGAGTTTCCGACAACCCATTGCTAGTTTGATAGCTCCGTTCGTAGAAAAATATGAGGACTTGATGAGTGGTATGTATGGGAAGGTAGGTTTATATGAGATATGTCTCCAAAATCCCTCTGCTTACCTACTCTCCTCATTTGTCATGAACTAGTGGATGAAGGAGCTAAGTAGCTAGATGTTGTGTGAGATTGGCTGGGATTTGAGCACAGCACAACAACCCTTGATGGAAATACCAACACGGTATTATTGAAATAGCCTCGAGTATTTCCGTAGAGATTGCGTTGCTTGTTGGTCACTGTTTCGAACTTACGACGACTTCAGGGTATACATATATAGGCCCTTATAGGGGTGGCCCCAGTTGCGATACCATGTCTCGGAAGATCTACACGAAACACGAGAGCTTATGCGTCTAGAGAGACAACATACATTGTATGTATGTTCCGAATCTCCCCACATCTGCTATTTGTAGTTTGGTTCGGGGGTTTAATCTAGACTTTTGAGTGTCTAGGCGATGAGTTCAAGCTATAGTGTTATCTCAGCAGGTCCCTCTTTTATGTATATAAGTGCCTACGTACTTCATATATCTAGTCTCTCGTCTTTCTTCACATCGAGGGTTGCTAAATAAATTAAAGAGCTTCCTCTCAGGCTATTCTGCTAAGTATTAGGAGTATTATCCATTCGTTATTTAATAATTTGCCTTGATATGTTGACCAAATCTTCGTAACCTCTTCCTTTCGTTCTTACAATCGGTGGAATTATACACTCAATTCCCATGATTCCAAGTGAGATTGGCACATGGTGGTGTGAGAGCTCATTAAATAGTCGGGAATAATCATGACCTAGATTTACTCGCAACATAATAGAAGTGGAAGGAAGCATCTTAGCAGCTTTACTTGCTAGATACTCAAGCTAGGAGGGTTTAAATTAATGCCGAAGGTATATAGGTACGAGATACTAGTGTGAAACATAAATCTAACTGGAGCATTCACGGTCTATGCCAATTCGACTTTAACTCATCATCTGGCTAGACATGTAGGTAGGCCATTCTAGGCTCACTCATCTACTAGTCATGTTTGTTTTCAACAGATTAAGAATAGGGGTCTAATAACATGAGGTATTTGAGCTTGATGTACGAAACCAACCCTGAGCTATGGCCGATAATCGAAATTCTAAAGTTCTCACAAATGTGAGGGTGTTGGCGTAATGTGGCTCTGAATTTATGCCCCCGAAAGCTTGAATATTCGTGCACGTAAAACCTTAGCTATAAATATCAAGGTTTATCCTATTCCGCCACATCGGGTCAGGCGGCTGCAGGGACTACCTAGGTCTTTGCCTCTAATATTATCAGACGATGTCGGGGACGGAGGGACAGTAATGGCTGTAGATATGAACTTAGCTATAAATAAATCCGTCAAGGCTGCATCAACACAGCTTATAGCCCAACGTACTTTCAAGGGTTGTCCAAGTAGCTTCGTGGTTGAGTGATATGAGTTTCCTACGCAAACCTCACAAGTGTTAATATGATCACATGTGAAGATTTAACCTCCATTTGAAGTTTATTATGCCACAGCATATGGGGATGGTGGCAAGATGAGTTGTTTAGCTGGTTAGCAGAATTTCCCGTCCATCAGAATTCAAGCCGTTCCTGCCCAACATAGACACCATAGTAGCAACCCCTGGGAGACATACCAGTCCTCGTATATGCAAAGCTGTTGTTGTTGTTGTTGAAGTTTTCACTTCATAGGAGGGGTTGGGAGGTCTAGAGAGCAAGCCTCAGTTTTGCGCATAGTCTGATGAGAACCCAATAGCTCTTTTCATACTCTTTGGGCGGGCGTATTTCCATTATAGGGACACTACATCACAAGTCGTTTGAATAGTTGCAAATCCCATCTACTCCGTAGCGAAAACAATTTGCCCGTGAAATAATTGCATCGTGTCCTCTATATTTGTGCACCTGGTCTAGAACTAATTTAAATATGGAAAGCAGAGAGAGTTTACTACGCCTACTCCCTAGCAACCCGGAAGCGTCCAAGTCAAGCCGAGAAGAATAATGTTAACGTTGAGTGGGTGTGTAAAGCCATTATGTGTCAGTCAACGTGGGATGCTAAGCTGGATAGGATATCTTTTCATCTGCTACCGAGCACCCAGTCTCGCCTACTGTTAGCCGGCCCGGGCTGGCTCAATCAGATAAAGCCCATGAAGTCTCGGCAGCTAGTGTGGCTAGCTCGAACGGTACTGCATTGGATTCGACGGTGGCCGCGCAGACTCGCCTTGAGTTTTATTACGTACACCACACTAAAGTTGGGTCCTGAGTAAAAGACTACACATTGGCTGACTCTCACGGCAGTTCGGTTTCAAAGTGGATGATGTCCGCCTAAGCACCTACCTAATTAACCACTTAGATGGTAAATGAGGTGACTGGTCGAGTCATCCCCGTGTTAGTATTGTATCAGCGGCAAGTCATACCTGGTTATTCCACAGCACTCGTGGCATCACCCGCAGCAGCAACGCAAAGGGGTCGACGACGCGGGATTGGGCAAATGAATAATAATAATAATCATCAATACCAAGCGGTTGTCCAGATGCGCTGTCAAAACCCTCGGGTTTTGGAGACGTCGCAGGGTCTTGCCCTAATTGACAAATGGTCGTAGAGAGTTGGTGGGGGGTTGGATGGAGGGGTAAGTGGGATGTGATGTGATTTCTCTCATCGGTCTGAGGTCTCTGGGCTTTTAAGTGGTTGGTGGCTTACATCGCTACCGTCGGTGCTGGGTTGATTCGGTATTTCCATACGTTACCCGGTCGCCCTGGATTGTGCTCATCACTATCACCATCACTCTCTCACCCTCGTAAAACAGCACTCCGGTCTCGAAATCCGGTCTTGAAGTCGGGTCGCCACGTTGGATACTTGGATACACAGGTAGGGTGTGTGTGAGGCAATCAAACTCTTGCCAAGGTGTTAGAGAGATAAAAAAAATACCACGGGTGTAAATCAAGGAACGTAGCAATAAGGACAAAAATAAAAAAAATGGAAAATTCAAGAAAGAAAGAAAGGGTAGAAAGCCAGTTACGGCCAACTACGGTCGTGATGATTCAGATGTGCCTTAGCTTGCATGACGCCAGCGACAACGACATCGCCATCAGACGCACAGGATCTCAAACGCTCACTCACGTCGAACCAGGGACCGGCTATAGTCGATTTCCAGCGTTGTCCGAATCTCTCGGCGGCTACGTGGATGTGCATCTCACCTTATCACGACCAGGTCGACATCGTGCAGCAGCATATGCAGAACGCATAGAGACCGACCTCGGGACCAGCCCTACTGAAGAATATTCCTCGTGCCCAAGGAACGACACAGATAGATATCAGGTAGGTAGGTAGGTAGACAAATGATGTACATGGGCATCGCTGTTATGCCGCCTATTTTGCCCACTTTGCCCTGTTATTGCCCTGGCCTTATCAATCAGTTGATTGATTGATACCTAGATATGGCACATCTGCCTGCATGCGCTGTGGAAGCAAGCACGTCATGAAAGCACCACCCGGTGTAGCTGGACGAGACCGTAAATGCGGCCGCGAGGGCACTAGATAGCAAGAAAGCAAGCAAGCAGGCAAGCAGGACATGTCACTAGGATGCAAGAGGGCAGGCCGACGGGACTGCATGGACAGACGGACATGTAGACGATGTATGTTAACCATGATGTATCTACTGTAGGTACTATCTCTACCGACGCGCTTGGTCCTCGAACAATTGGGCGTCAATACTTCTTCTACCTACTTTCCCCCCCTTTATCTTTTTACCCCAATGATCTGTACACCTCCGAGTAGGTAACCTAGAGGAAAGAAAAATATCCGGAGGCAGAAATCATGAATACGCGAAAAGAAAAAGAAAGAAAAGGAAAAATGGCAAGAAACCTGTCATTTTCCTTCAGTGTCCCGTATAACCTGTCTAATTGCTTCGCTCGCTCTCCTTGGTCCGCCTGGGCATCGCGATATATTTACCAAATCTCTTAGCATCCTTCCTATTGCGGAAGGAAATCTCACCTAGGTATCTCACTTTCGTTCCGACCATCCCGTCAAGCCCTAGCTGAGGAGGAGGAGCGGGCGGGAACTGTTTATAATTAGGGCTCGGATCGTATATACATAGCACTGCAACCTCGTGGCTTGGGGGGAGGCCACGGCACAGCAGCGTTTTTTTTTGTAGGAAGGCCGTAAGCGAGGGCGCGGCGTGGGGAAAAGTACCTACACATACTTTTACACACACAGAGGCACATTGTAAAAAAAGGACCACGGAGCTGGACGGGTGCAATTACCGTTGAGCCTACCTATCGCCTATCCTACCGAGCTGCCGTGGCTTCACACACACACGCGCACACACACACATACACACACTGCAACGCTCCGGCGATGGAGTTTACCCGTTACACACACGGTTATTTATATATTCATCATAAGCTGAGTGACGAGGTAACGATAGCCTCTAGCCTAGACAGCTCCTTTAGGCAGGTTGTGAATAAAGGGGTGAGATGTATTGGTCTTGCAAAGGCTTCTAGAATCTGTCCGGAAAACGAACATATTGTCGAGAGGGTTGCTCTCGGTAATAGATGATGCTATTCGGCCTTTGGAGTTGTGGAGGTAAAGGGGATTGCTTAATCATGAATCAGATCGCGAAGCCGAGTGGAGGAAGACCGAGACCCATCGTTCGTTTGGGGGTCATAATCTGATTAGCGATCGAATACCTACATACATACCCGTCCGTGTGTGTATGTGTATGTGTGTTGTAGATAGGTAGGTACCATGTTGCGTCGCATCCAACCTGCGAGGGATTTCCTGATGGCAAGGGAATCCAACGCAACGCAACGTAGCTCGCAACTCGTGGAAAATCCGCCTGCCTGCCAGGCAGCTAGCCCTATGCCCTGTGTGGAGGGAGGGACTGCAGCGTTGTTTCATCGGTGTTGATAGGGAAGTCTTGCTATTTCTTGAAATTGATCTCACTAACACGCACACACACACACATACACACACACATCTCGCTGCCGTCATTCAGCATTGCGGGCTAGGATCCGTGGGTGTGTCGTCTCCCGACTCATCTCCGGCGGTCAGACGTAAGGAACGCGATTTATCGTGCATCACCTCCTGCTTGGCTCTCTACGACAATTTGCTGTGTGTAGTGGTCTTACTCAGATGGCGCTTAAACACTTACTCCCGGTCCCGACAATCGTGTGTTAAGCATCATCCTTTGGGGATTACAGATTGCTGGCGACATCGTGCATGTAGAAGCGCCCAACTTTTTTTGTCCCCCCTTCTCGTGATAGTCACCGATCTCGCTCAACAAAATTACAATTCAGACATATTCCTAGCGGTCGCAAANAAAAAAAAAAAAAAAAAAGGTGTGTGAGTGGACCATGATATCTACGTGTCTACTGTACGTGTTAGTCGCGTGTTAGGGTATGTCAGGCATGGGAAATGCAAGTTGTGCAGTTCCGCGCCAGCGAGGAAAAAGGAAGGCATTTTCAGAGGATGGTCGGCTTGCCGCTACAGCAGGTTCGTCAGGTTATGTAGGTTTGGTAGGTTTTGTTTGGCCACTACGAGAGCGCCGGCAGTGGTGGCCCGCCTGTATGCCCATGCACATCATGGCGGTGAGTTTCGCTCTATACTCAAAATTGGCTGCCAGGTCAGGACCAGGTCGGCTTGCGGCTTTGCGGTGTGTGTATGTATGCTGTATGCATGCAAGTTATATGTAAGTCTGCTATGTACACGACCTGTGGTGTCTGTGTGGCAGAAACGGGGGGAGAAACAACAGGAAACAGGAAACACCACTAACACCGGTATGCCTCCTGTTGTCCCGCAACGCCAACACCCCCTCCTCTATGCACTCACACCGCCCGTTTGCTATTTCCAGATCAAGTAAGAAGGATCAAACGCCACAGCGTGCTCTGAGAGGGGAATGGGGGGATGGGGAATGGGGGAGCGCGGAAAGAAATACAGATGTAGGAAGAAGAAAAGGTCCTTGCGTGGGCGGCAGACGACAGCTCCTTTTGGCTTGCTCCTCGCGCGCCTTGTACTTACATACCTAGTAGTGAGTGGTACACTATTCTCAACCCGGGTTTAGCAGCTGCACGATGTATCTCTCCCGCCCTCTCACACCCCCGTTTCGGCCGTTTCCATCTTGCATCCGCTGTCCGTAGCGCAGTAGCGCGCAGTTCTTTTCTGTCTAAACCCCCCCTGCCCTACCTATGTACGTACCAAGGTAGGTATCGCGAATTAAACGTGCATTGCATTGCCCAGCGCTCGCGGCTGGCAGGAAGGAAGCGGACGCATACACTTTGTTGCGATCGACTGTCCAGGTCGCCGAATCGAGCACCGCGTAACCTGCCCGTTTCTGGTCACTATTCCCTTTAGGATAGCATACCTATCACACACACACACCTATAGATAGACACCTACACCGGCTGCCGGTGAGGTAAGAGGCTTGCGGGAGAAGGACCCTTGATGATCGAGCCGTTTCCGCGCTTCCTTCGAACTCTCTATTCCGGCCATGTGGCGTTCGATCTATACTCTGTAGGTATACGATTCTGCATTTTCATAGTAATGCTATAACCTTGTGCTGCATGTAATACCTAGCAATGCAAACTACTTACATAGAAATCGCGCATAAAAGGCCTTTTGTGCGGATTGTAAACCGTATCAGTAGATGTTTGCGAAATCGGACTCAGTCACAGATGGGTTTGTAGATGTGTTACAAGATTTTTTAGCGACACGTAGGATCTGTCCTGACGAGAAACAAGAAAAAAAAGTCAACGCATATTGTTTCGTCGCGGAACGAATCCGTTGGGATTCGATGCCAAATGGTAACTGACTGGTCGTTTGCGGTGAGAGATGCGTTTCGCCGACTCGTCTAAATGCCTCCTATTGTTATTTTCTTTTGAGCTTCTTTTTTTCGTTTTTCGTCCTTCGTATTTTGTTACTGGTCGGATCTCTGTTACCGCCACCCAACCCCGTATTCTCAATTCCCACTGGACCGTTGACGCGGGAGAGTCCCGTCTAACTGGACCAGCCGGATGTGGAGGAGTGTGGATAAACAGAATGATCGCCACCGCGAGGCCTAGGTTTCACAAAATCCCCGTCTTATGATAGATCTGCGGTTCTGGAATTTCTTTGGACGAACTACCTAATTGGGTACTCCGTGTTCGAGGCTGGTGAATGGCCATTGTGATTCTACTAAGCCGTGGTCTCGCCGTGGCTAGTACTTACTGGACTGTAAGACTCGGGGCCTTGGGCCATGATTGATTCGATGGGAGACGGTCCTTTTGAATGGCGAGTTACGAATCAGGTACTTCGGCCCTCATCCGGGGAAACACACGAGCCACAATATAGCCGAGCGTAGGTATTCGCCTCGCCTCTTTTTTGCTTGTGGCAGCCCCTTACTACATACGTATGCTTCCAGCGCTATCCCGCAATCCCTCCGCACAGACCGGTCTGTGAGCCGGGAAGCTAACGGTAAATACCTATGTACGCGTACATATGTACACAACAGGTTTTTCACTTGCTTTAGCCTACGCCACGCCGAATATCCTGGACCGAGGATAGTATCTATCACAAGTTTGACACAAGAGGGAAATGTTGGGCTTTTGAATAATGACAATAAGGAAGATCGCGAGAAAGTTCCGAGGCTGAAGTGTTCGCGCGATTCATGAGAAGCAAAGTGTCTCGGCCATACGGGCGGGAAGTCCATATAGGTCAAGATCAGCAAGATTCTACCCGAGTGTCAGCTGCCAGCCTCCCCAAACCTGCCCAAGAGGTCGGCTCGAGGTTAATCTCAAAGTCGAGGCTCGGCAACTCGGGACAATGCTGATCGCAACTATTCGGAATATTGTCAAACAGCCAGGCCCTCTCTCGGGCGAGACGGGGCGCTGACGAAGGAAATGAAAGAGCATGGGGAAATTTGGCATCTTTGGGAAATTACAATACCCGAGCGTCGGTTCCCTTAACCCCCCAGCATAAACACATGGGTGAAGGATGAGGAAGAGAACAAAAAAAAACGTGGTGGATGGAGCCCCCTTCAACAAGGGACCGTTTGGAATGGCTTGCCCCGGATAGGCAGGCAGCGGAACCTGTCAAAAACTCCCAGGCACTAAGAGTAGCAGGGAGCTACCTAGGGTACATAGCTAGATAAATTAACAGCTGCCATTACACACGTTTACGGTGTTACCGCCGTCGGGTCACAGCGTGTCGCCCCGGCGCAATAAACCTAGTGTAGGTTTTTCGGCCGGTAACGTTTGACCATCGGTAATAGGCGGTTACTAAGTGAAATGAGGGACTGCTTCAAAATAGGTAGGCCTTTTCCCTCGAATAGTATACTTGTGCTTCTGTTGCTTAGTGCACCTACTGCATGCAGTGTAGTGTAAGATAATGATAGAGCACGGCATTGTACAAGCGGTAAACACTAGTGCTGTGAGTGGGTATGCAGACGTTCTAGAAAAAGGCAGTTCGGCGGTTGGAAGCTTTGGAGCCAGAGAGCTGCCTATTGAAGGCTAGAAGACCGTTCTGATGGGCTGGGGACCAAATGGATAGGCGGTCGGGTTGTTCGACGACGACGAAGTGGTGATGTTGGTGGTGGCACTTGGTATTGGTACTACTAGTATTATTGGTGAGTGTGCTTCGATGACGAGTAAGTCATTGCGAAAAGTCAATCGGATAGCGTATCAACAACGTGGCCTTCGAAATTAGCCCCCGGACCATCGGTAACCCAGCCAGCAAGGAGCGTCGACTGTTCGCAGCTATCCCGTACATACGTACTCATTACAATATTAGCCCAATATATCGTACGCCACTACGATCTATGTATGACATGACTGGGGCGGCACGGCACATGCTCTCCACGGATTCCACGGATTGGGGATGGGGAGGCGGTGTTGGGAGCAGCGTCGCATCTGAGTCAGAACACCGTAGGGCACACACATGTGTATTATACAATGTGCGCACACATTCCTTTGCGAGCAAACGCCGAAGTGGTAGGGCAATGGGGGTCGCTCACTGGTCAGGACAGGCCCCCTATACGAGCAATGTCGTCGTACGGCGGGCGAGCTGCGAAGGACCGACTGGCGACTTGCGGTCAGGAATGAGTCCAACCGGCGAGTCTGGCTTCACACCTGTCTGTCTCTTCAGATGCCGGAACGAGAACAAAGCAATAATTTGCGACGATATGCGACGCTTGTGCCAATATTCCCATCTCGTCGTGTTTCGTCGTGCCCAACCACTTTGCATACTATACTCTACTGCCAACAGCCCAGCAGGGAAAAAGCCAGGTGCACTGCTGGTAGGGATATCCCACTGACTCGCTGATGACCGGTGGCCTGGTGCTGGTAACACACTGGGGGAAGGAGGATTTGCCCCAGATGCTAAACACAGAAAATGTTACCCAGCAAAAATAGCACTGGGGAGAATCCTGTCATCCCACGTTTCGTTCGCGTTCACGGGCCATCCGTCCCCCCCCCTTTCAACCCCATGCTGACGGAAATGACGCCGCACCGCGACGAAGCGAAATCAGCAGGCAAATAATCATGATGACAAACAGGACGCTGGGTTTGGCGAGCAAACAGGCTGCGATCACTACCAAATCCTGATTTCTAATACCTACCAGTCTATCAGATTCCGTGTGGAATGCGTAGTGTATGCGTAAATGCCGCTGCCAGGTAAAAAATGATATGGTGTAAGCGACGCGCCGCATCGTAGGGCCGATGACGGCAAGCTGCCGCTGTACATACAAAGAAAGGCCTGTCTACCGGGACACCAAATATGCGTACCTACATACATACACATTTACATCCAGCGCGCACAATCCTGAGGCAGGTTTAGGGTAAAACGATGAAAAACAGGCCCGATCGGGGAATGGAATGCGTTGCATATGATCCGCGACTAGGGCCAGGCGAAAAAGCACCGAGGAATTTGCGAGGAAGAAAAAGAAAAAGTCGAGGGACTTACCCGAAGAGGGAATGCCCATCGTTAAGGACAGCAACACATTCCCAGGGCGGAAGCGGTCCGGTTACCAGCCCCAGCCGGCGAATAGGCGTTATGGTATTAGGCTGGTAACAAAATAACCCAACCTAGATGCCCAATCATCCATAGCGCCGCACCAGGGATGGCTTGTGACAAGGGCACAAAGTGAAATACCTAAGTATGTACCTACAATAGGCTTCGATAGGCTTAGTTACCTATTTACAGGACCGAGGGATGCAGCCCGATAATTTCAGTGCCCCCCAAGGAAGGTAAAATAAGCTCGTGGTTAGCGCAGACATCGCTACCTGAGCGCCGTCAAGGGCAGTAAACGGGTTCGCATCCGGTAGCAGGGGCTTACTGTAACTAGGCAAGTATGTAATGTAAAGGCCTGGCTGGCATCGGGGCGTGGCGTCGAATCTTGGTAGAGCCGTAAAAGCCATGCCTGATAATTTCGTGGTTGATTATCCTGATTAAGACGTACGCGACTAGTGCTCCCGAGCAAGTGTGTATCATATTTTGACCGGTTCAGCTACGCGAGCTTCTGGTTTGGTCGGGAGCCATTTCCCGTCTACACTAGGAATCTGCTTTTGGTTGTCCGCCCTCTCTTAGTGTTGTGTTGGGTAGGTATGTGTACGTATGCTGTACTCGAGGAATTAAATGTAATGCCACGTTAGGTAGTGGAAATAGTTGTGTACCGAGCAACAAGCACATAGGCAGGTATCCCCATCCCTCGGTCTGTGTGTAAATACTGACAACTGATAATTTCGCGCCCTTTTTTGATCCGGTGTGGGAAGGGCAGCCAGCGCCGGACGAAAAGGGAAACACGAACAAATATATTTATTATTTTCGAGAAACAAAAAAAAAGGGATCGGGTTTGAAGTTTGTGACGACGGAATGCCATTGGCCGCGGCAAGTGTCCCGGGCGGGAGGAGGAATTATACGCAGCAGCAGCAGCGACCAGAGCGAAGCTGACTTTGTCACTGCTCAAGGCGGTCTGAGCTGACTAGTGCTT
>JAPUUL010001020.1:0-12127 GCA_029590625.1 Lasiodiplodia mahajangana | reverse complement strand
ATGATGACGAGAACTTTGACCGAAAAAAGTCGACGTCGTCGTCGTATTTGCTGCGATCGAACATCGAACGGGGCAAGAGGCCGAAGGTGGCCGCGGGGCTCGTTGGCCACAACCGTGAACCATCGCCCATCTTCATGACATTGACATTGTCATGTATGCATTGTGGCGCTTTCGGACCCTTAATTAGTGCGAGCGAAGCTGGTAGCTAGCTAGGTAGGACTTTGTTTATCTGTCTGTCCGTGTGTTTGTGTCTCTCTATCTCCCTCTCCCTCTCCCTCTCTCGCTTTCTGTTGGCCTTGTGGTCTGCCTACCCACTTGCTCCGTAGCTACTACATAGGTAGTATGTACGTAAGGGTTGTAGTACCGATCGCCGCCGTTGTTAGTGTTCCTGTTATGATTGTCATTGTTGCTCTACCTGATATACGTGGGCGGCATGTTGTGTATGTATACATAATTTTACGTGCAGATACAGAGAGATATATATTAATGATGGATGACAAGTAATGAATGATAGCTCCTATAGGCTTAGTTGATGTGTCTAGGTACTACCCAGGTAGGTAACGGTTGGCACGCGAGGGGTTGGTTAGTTTCAACTGGCTAGTTGCCTGTGTCTCTCTCTGGACCCCTCCAAAGAAATATTAAGAAAAAAGAAAAAAAAAAAAAAAAAAGAGGGCGAGGGAGGCGAGGGGCAAAAAGAGGAAAAAGCTACCAAGACCTATACTCTACCTACTTAAGGTAGGGCAGGTAGGCAGAGAAAGAGGTAATGAACAGGAAGGCGTTAAGAAAGATAAAAAGTGGGATGTTGCATACCTCTACGTCGCGCCCCCGATCTTGGAACTTTTTGGTACTCGGTACGTACCTTTCTACCTACATACATGTAGGCATGGTACGTCCCTCCCCTCTTCCTCCCTGCATCTCCCATCTCCCTAACCTACCTGGGGATAGGGTAGTACATGTCTACCTGCGCAGCCTCGATTCAAGTACCAAATTCAAAGTATACCGATAAGTGGTCTGTGTAATACCTAAGTCCGATCTACCCGTAGAGCCGTCCGTATGTAGATGTAACTAACTTGAACGACGACGCCGTCGTCGTCGTTGTTGTTGTTGTTGTTATCGGCGTACGACCAGCTAACTACCATGAGGTGACTTCACCGGCTTCATCATTCTCACATGAAAGGTGGGGAGACATCAGCAAGACGAGACTAAGACGAAAGGCTGAGGGTCACAATCATCACGTCCCTCGCTTTGGTTGTCCTGCCCTGCGGGTAGAAGCCACCTACAGCACGTATGTAGGTAGCATGGTTATGGGTGTAGGTCTGTGGTCTCTCTCTAATATCAAATCTCGCAGCGGCCAGTACTGCATGGTGCGGGTGATTTTTGCGAGAGGGGAGGTAATCGATCCATTATTACTCTGCGCATGGGACTGATCAAATTGACCTACAGGCCATAGCACACCCATCAATATAAAATTCCCCCTTACTCACGTAATACCCAGTGCAGCGGTATGCCTGTACGTACTTAAGGAGGCAAACTAGCGGCACCAACAACAGCGCAGTACACAGTCAGTCTAGTCGAAGATGGATTCGGGACATAACAAACAGCACCGAGCAGCCTGCAGCATGGCCGTGTTGTTATGCGGCCACTGAGACTGGTTTTACAACCTGGCCGAGGGGTCATGTTATACCGACGGGCCGAGTTGGTATTAGGGACTTTGTTTTGATTCCTGCTCTACGGCGATTCGCAGAGTTTCTATGATAGTGGTCGAGATCCTACACGTCAGGGTGTCATTGCCGTAGTCCTAAGTAGCCAGAGGTGTACATATGCATACCTACCTACATGCACTAAAAGGCCCTCACCGTTCCTATGGAATGCAACGTGCTTGTTATCTTCGTTAGTCACCAGCGACCAGTTAGCCAGCGTGCCCGATCTGTTGGAATTTCGCCGAGTCGAACGATGATATCATCACCGCTTAGTTATTAGCCGACGACTGGACGAAGGCAGTCAGGAGCCCCCTTAGCCCTTAGTCTACCATATAGCGGCGAACCCAGCGGTAGCTAATTTTTTGATGCCACATGTCTCGATATTACANCCCCCCTTTCACTACTTTCCGAGGCCGGAATATCGTATGTCAAGTCTCGTCTACAACGATCAATAACTAGCATTCAGTTTGGGGAGAGTCAAGAAATTGCACTGGAGCTAGGTAAGGGGCAGTAGATAGTAATTCTATTACAAGAGCTGTACCCCGTATTCAATCTTCGTAATTAGTAGATCTAACCGGCCTGATCATGCATTCCCCTCCCCCTGAAATCTTGCTGGTATACGGAGGGCGGCGATCCATATAGCTGAGAGAACGGGATAGATAGTGTGTCTCTCTCTGCTAGGATTTTAAGTTACGCCTTTACCCTCACATCCGGCTATCTAGGGGTGAGAGGGCGTCGTTGGAGGCTTCAGGAAGCTTGCGAATCTTTGATCGTAGTCTTGTCGTACAACAGCTGACCTAAATCGCACGCGGAAGGCTACCTGGGGCCAACGGGAGTTAGTCAATGCCACTCTTCGGCCGCTCTCCTAAAGTCAATGGTTAATTTCTCCTTTCTAGAATGGACATGGCCGCACCTTATGCGGCCCCCATGGAGACTGCCACGTCAAAAAGAGGGTTGTGCTCCTTTTCCCATATACGCTAGGCCCTCATCGTAGAACAATTCTAGCGTGTAGCTCCTGCAAAGTATCACGAGACAAATTGCTTTGATCTTACGACTATTTGTTAGACAGGAGACATTTCATAGGAACGCCTCGAGCAATCGGCCTCGACAACCAACCTGTAACATCGAACACCGGGTGGCGACATACGGTAATAGACTCTTATGCCTGGCTACGACTGCATGTTGCCGTCTACATGAAATTCATGGGATACCGGTTCGGATTCTGGAGATCAAGGTGAGCTCAGTTTCCCCGAGTAACCCGCTGCCCCGCAAGTCTGCAGTGATTCAGGCCGATTATGCCGTGCGACGACGATGTGGAGAAACCAGCTTGACGAAGGCTGGGATACTCTCTATGGAATTCCTGCACTAGAGCCGGGCGAGTGACTCCCACCAGCATCCTATAGATCTCAAGCTAATCGATATGTCGACCCAGAGCTGCATACGGAATCTGGAAGGGTTAGCCAAGAGGTATGAAGCCTACTGGAACTGGACGGACTAGTCTTCACCGTGGCTTTTATGGCGTAGTGCTGTTGATGTATAACTGCTGAATTATCTTGCTAACAACTATACAAGCCTGCCACCTGTATTCAATACGCCCAGCATGTCTTTTCGGATGCACCCCTCTGGATAAACATGTCTCAGTTCAGGGAATATGTTCTACGGCGACGGAGGTAGCTCAATCTAGAACCCGCTAGGCCTAAATATGTAAAAGGCCTACTAGGTTTGATTCAATGCTGAGTCCAGTAAGTGATTGCAGGCCAGCACGGACCGACCGAGTGCGTTCATACTGGCTTGGCGCGTTATCATGTATGGCCTAATATGCGGCCAGAGGCGGGTCAATACTTTTCAAAATCCCGGCCGGGAGGAGAAGTAT
Organism: Lasiodiplodia mahajangana; assembly: GCA_029590625.1. Classification (NCBI taxonomy): domain Eukaryota; kingdom Fungi; phylum Ascomycota; class Dothideomycetes; order Botryosphaeriales; family Botryosphaeriaceae; genus Lasiodiplodia; species Lasiodiplodia mahajangana. The sequence continues at coordinate 8,554 of JAPUUL010001020.1, read as the reverse complement.
GACATGATGTCCTTCCGTTTGCTTTCGGGAATCACGTAAACGGGATCAATTGGACTAACTCTGTCCTCTTCGTTAAACACCTGTTCTTCGTCGCGGTGAGGTAGAACCTCATATGTCCAGGGGGCCATCTCATCTCCGTCTGAGGATAAGACGCGTGTAATATGCTGTGCCGAGGAAAGGCCACTGAGTACATAACAAGTATGATACGCATCCGAGGGTCTGTATTTATAGTTTTAGCATTCGGTCGAAAGTCTCAGGCTTGGGGATTGACTTACTGATATGGCTTATCCCTCATTCCGCCACGTTCTGTCTGGTCCTGTGCGCAGCAGAGAATGTAACGGATCAGTCCCTCGCGGGAGTACAAATCATCGAGATTAGAAGAGAGGGGTTCAGACGTTGCTGGCCCGTGAATGGCGACTTCTATCAGGGGCCAGCATCCCCCGACCCAGTGGCTATAGCAGCCATCGACAAGTTTGTTGGTACGTCCACTAAGGCCACCCTCGGGGGCATATTGACGTGATGAGAGCCAAGAGATAAGGCGGGACATATCGAGAAACCTAGTTCTAAATGTAAGTGAAAAACGACTGATTGAAAGTGCCGACTGTCTAGTGGGTAGAGGATAGAGCAAACAGACCTAGGGAAGATACGATGTGGAGCATCGAGAACTGCAAGACACCCCAGGGCACAGAATGCGTATGCGCCGTGTGCTTCAGTATCTGGCTTTGCCGCAAGACCGCCTTCAAAAGTTTGGCCTACAAGATCAGTATGTACGCTCGATATCAATGGGTCTACTTTCGAGTGAGCTTACAGCGGCGTACATAGTCTCCCAGGCCAGTAAATAGATCAGGCGGTTTAGCTCCAGGAGATGGAGTATCGGAAGGGAGGTCAAGGGGTAGCTTTAGCAGTGTAATAATAACAGCAGCGCAATAAGCACCCCTATCATCACGGTTAGAGGATACGCAGCTGGCCGGGAAGAAGCAGAGCCTACCTAACGTCGGTCTCCCCCCCTAGCGTCAACCGAAACCCTGAGGACGGCACCTTCAACGCACATAGCCATTTCCACATTGCTCGCCGGTCGATGACTTGATATGCGGACTCTCCACCAACGATTGCAAGAGAAAGCACCATGGCGTACGTAGTCGCTAGATGAGATTGTTGACCAAAGCCGCCACCAAAGCCACCGCTTTCGTTTTGCATTGAACGCGCTGTTGCCACGAGGCCATCGCGGTATTTGGAAACATCAGCCCCCAGGAGAGCCAGGCCATTCAAGCACCAGTAGAGAATCCAAGGCCTGCTTGCATCTGCGGTTCTGAAAGCACGAGGGAGAGCCCCTAGATTTCTCTCTAGATATCTGATATGCCGTTCCCGGCTAAGGGACGGCACTCCATAACGGTTGATAGGGACGGGCTCCCGCTGGTTTGCCAGGAACGCTCTACAAGTCGCCTCCACGCCATCCTGCTTGGTCGATGTTTCGGTAACAAACGAGTCCTTGATCGGGGGGGGCAGTAGTGAAAAGATCAGGAATCAAGGGCCCCTGGAGACACTCTACAGATGAATGAAAGCTGGTTTCCATTCTGTTCTCTTCACGAGGCCTTGCGATAAAACTTGGCAGTATGTTGTGTCTTCTGTGCACGACGGTTCTCTGCCGAGCACGGGCCAGGCTGGTTTTCCTTGGCATGAGAAGCACGGGGAATACGAGTGCAGTTTGATGAAGTCGGGACTGGACGTATGCGGCTGGAATGATGTGAGTCAAGACCGAGCAACGAGAGGTTGAGCTTTTGTGGGTTTCGCCTGCCCAACCTACCTAGGGTAGGTGCTGACACGGGTGTAGATTAAGTTGAGACTGACGTAGATTATTTATATTTAGGCTGCTCCTACTCCTTTTTTTTCTGCCGCGCATGTTGCTTCTCGAAGACTCAAAACATGTTGTTGCTGATAGTACTGAACCTACCTTCCCTTTGATAGTGCCAAGGGTAGGTAGGTACCTTCGAGCTAGCATGGCTATCGCCTCTGGGCGAGTCGGCAAAGCCCCGGCAAAACCTCTTCCACTGGGAAACCGACAAACTACCTAGACTACAAACCAAGCCTCAGGCATTTATCTAGACGAGAAGGTACTGCAAGTCTCTTTTAATAGAAGCGACACCTTCATTAAACCTACCTACCCTAACCGCTTCTCCGAGCGTCAATGTCTGAGACACCGGTCACAGGTTACGGCATTTCGGGCCAGTATCAGCCGAACTTGTAGATGTGCGTACTGTATTGTATTGATACTATTGTCTTGAAGGTTGTACTACCAGGAACCAACAGTATCACCCGAGCGTCTACAATGTAGGTAGATAGCTTGAGGAGAATCTGAGGAGAAGTATAGGGAGGTATGAGTTCGTGTGTTCCAGCTCGCATCGCTTGGACATGTCAGGTTGACGTAGTCGTGTCGACAATCGCGTATGCTCATGGTACAGACTCGATTGTAGACTAAAGCCGGTTCGGTAAGGGACAATTGGCATTTGTAATGACATCCACATACCTACAACCTGCGTCCTTTCACCGACTCCAGCCTGCGAGACCACAAGGTGCCACATCCTCAAAAGTTTGGACTTGAGCCGGCGGCTCTGGCTGGATAGCCGCGTCTATATATGGGCAGGCTAACATCAAGCTGGATTGCGCAGTGTTCGCCTAACATGACTATCTCGGCATTAATGCCACGTCTAGACCACGTCAGAATCCGCCTCTATAACTAAGCACTGTACTTGCCAACATTACCTACCTAACTAGGCATATATTTTGAGCTTCGCCTCATCGTATGCCATGATGCGGGGTCCTTTGATCGCTGTTCCACTTAGATGCGTGCGTGTACTTGTGTATTGTGTATTGAGTAGCGCGGTAAGAGCACCGTATCGAGTGTACGGCGTATACCTGTTGATTGAAGAATACAGCCGAATCGCTAGGCTTGTAAATACATAACCGAATAAGAAAAATCTCCAGCACAGGGAGTTTTAATAGAATGTGATGCTTTGTTGGTCTGAGTACGGAATACCTAAGGTACCTAAGGCAGCTTCAGTGAGGCACTGAAACTGCTTATGTAGAGGCTAGGTACGTTAGGTACCTACTTAGATACTATACCTGGCGCATCCAGTTATCCATTTCACCTACAAACTCAGCATTTGGAAAATTAGGGCTCTCGTGTTCGTGGATTGTTCTCTCCAATCGATTTATTAGGAGCAAGAGTCGTAGCATGAATTGTTTGCATGTGCCAACCGCCAGCCACCTCGGTAGTCTACCTAGGATTCAAGACGGTCTATCTCGGTCTACTGTCGGGGTTCCAAGGTTAGGTTAATGACTTTGTGATAAACTAGCCATATTTATGATTAGAGCCACCTTCGGGACAGAGCCCGGACAGAACCCGGAGATGCAATAAAACGCGAGATGGTTCCCAGTAGATGGGTACCCGCCTACAACTCGAAAAACACATAAGACGTAATGAAGGAGAATGGTCGGTAGAATGTGTCGCTTGATGGCTCCTAGATAATCGATAGGTACGTAGCGATGACCTAGGAGTTTATATACCTACCTACCTCTAACGACTGCCGGACTCAGCCTGGAATAGCACTCTGGAGTGTTACACGAATAGGCATGTACGTGAGACGCTACGGTTGAAAGGGGTAAAACAGCGCTCAGTCAGACGGGTAGCTCGTTATCGGTTCCGTGAACCCTTGGCCTCTCTNNACACACACACACACACACACACACACACACACACACACACACACACATACTGCTGTACAGTATGCTCTCAATTACGTAGTCTCTACGTACAAAATTGATTGAGGATTATTGGGGTGATTTTAAATCGTGATGTCGAACCGACCAAGTCCTAGATAGATTGAGTTTCTTGACGATGCCCAGGCTCCTAGTTTGTCACCTTGCATTATGTTGCTATCGTTTTTTGGGTAGATGAGGAACGCCTCGAAGAGCATCGATCAAAGACAAACGAGATTGCAACTGGATGTGGGCAGCTGAGATCATTTATGCTGGAGGCAGGGTTTGTAGCAACTGTGGTGTATTGGAGGAAACAGACGTAACGTGACGTGACATGACGATGAACCCGAGATAGAGCCAATAGCTACCTTTCGTAAGTATCACACCATTTCGCCATCTCTTGCATTTAAACGAACTCCAAGCAGAGCTTGAAGAGGCTGCCGTGCTGACCGGCAGACGGGTGGTGTGTACAGTAAGTATTTTGCTAAACACACTGACGAGGGACTTTGGGTCCTTTGTCCGTCTCTTTTGCGTTGCTACCTTCCTTACCTATTTAGGATACCCGGGGACGCAGTATGATCATCTGTCCTACGGTATAGTTACATACGCCGTTTTTGAACTTTCGCTCGTACGTTAGGCTTGTTGCTGCCTTGCGCGTATCTAGACTAATAAGGCGCCGGCATATGCTTGGTATTCCTCTCATATTCCGTCGCGCTATGCGTAGATCATAATGCTCCTATTTTTGACAAAATTCGTATACATACTAATGTTCAGCTAAGTTTACGATTATCATTCCGACAAGAGCTATCCTTACTCCTGGCCTGGCGCTGTCTGCTTCTAGTGAGACTTGTTAGTGGAGAGTCGACCCATATCGACCCGCAGTGTGTTGACTACGTATCTGCCACGATCCATATGCGTTTGTCTACTCGTTTCATCCTTTCTCGCATCGTTACGGAGTCAAAGAGGTTACTGAACTTGGACGAGTATTGCCCCTTGGTAGACCCGCTTGCTTCTGCGTCCGGACCTCTGTCTGTATCGAGTGTACCAAACCGCCACAAGGGAATTTAAATGCAGGAGCACCAAAACGTTGCGAAGACCCTTAATCTCTACCAAGATAGTCTGCAATATACGCAAATAGGAAATGGAGAAAAACCAGTACCGTGTGGGGAAGTGAAGGCAAAACTCCATCAAAGTGGCTAACCCCGCCAATTGATAGATAAAGGTTGATACATTGACGACACATTGGGACTAGGCACCTGGACTAGGTGATGGAGGCGCGCGCAAAAACGTTGCCTGTTCCGTCCCGGTTTGGATCTGATTGGTTCATTTGGTCTTCGCTCTGGAGACCCCAAAGTACCGCGTACAGTGCCCGGTTAGCTGATCAGACTTATCGACGCGGCTATGGCTTGGTCCGGGACGCTGGCAGGTGGCACGTCGAGAGAAAACGGCGGCTTCTGATTGGCCTGATTGCTCGGGGTGTCGACATTGACAACTTGGCGGCGAAGTCCCGAGCCCGGATCGTGAATTGGGTCGTTGGCTGCGAGTGCTGGACGACATCCGAGACTTGTTCCTCGGCATTGGAGAGGTCTTTAAAGAATTCAACGTCAGTGATGGAGGAGCTCGGGCCAGTCGGAGGAGGGGCTACCCACTCCGGGCTATTACCACTACTACTATGGACCGCTTCTTAACACTATCGATCTACATTTCTATACATGCCTGGCAAAGGAATTTAATGTTTAATAGATGATACATTCGTTTTTAAACTTAATGGGAATTTATTTGTGATTGTGTTGTGTTTTTNACCCGGCTACTATCAACGTTTCTTCGTATGCCTTGTTTAATACTGTGTAAGTGAATGTATATATATGCCTTAGTGCCGTTTCGCCCTCAATGTATAGCGGACTCATAATAGGTATTTCTTTCCTGACACATATACAGGGAAGTTATTGGCATGATGCCATCGTAGGTAATCTTCAATGGGACAAGTAGGCAAACTTGATAGCAGGCGAACTTTTAAAATACTTACAATGGCCGGGGAAACCACGGCAGATCCGCCCCACTCTGTTGTGCTATCGTGCACCCCAACAGAATATACATTTCATTTGAACGAAGTCTCATATTAGTACTCAGTTCTTGCAAAGCGCATAATATAAAAACTAAAGCACTCGAGAGAATATATGCAAGTTACCTACCTTCAGTAGTCTAAGAAATTCAACTCATCACGATCCACACACCAGAAAGTCGATATACCATCACACTTCATCATGGGTCGTCCAAAACGCGATATCCGCGCGGCTGCTGAAGAGTCTACAACCCCGCCAGACATGTTAACGCCGACTCAGCATGTCGCCAGAGTCATCAAGGCCGAAGGAAACAACCTTTATAGTTGCCTATTGCCTAGCCAACAAACCGTTTTGGTCGAGCTTGCGGCTCGTTTCCGCAACACGATATGGATCAAGCGAGGTGGCTACGTCTTAGTAGACCTGACGCCTCCCGATGAGAAGAAGGGCAAAGTAGAGGGCGAAATCGCAAATGTTGTTGCCGAGGAGAAGGAATGGCGCAAACAGAGCTACTGGTAAGTTGGTTGCCATTTCACACTTCACAATACGGGCTGACATGAACATCCTAGGCCGAAAGAATTCGCTAAAATAACATATGATGACGAAGATGAAGATGAAGAGTCAACCGTCGGCAAGATGCCGCCATCAGACTCCGAGGATGAGGACTGAAAATCAGGTTATTGCAAATAATTCATGCTACCTTTCTCTCGTGAGAGGGGGAGCTATATAAGGCGCGTGTTTGCTCTCTACTAGCGGCCATCAGAGCCACTGTCACAGCCATAACACCTACCACAACTCCTGAACTAACATTTGTGCTAGGGAACACATTCCATGCCCATTCCTGGAGCGCCCAGAGCCCGTACTGGACGATAGGGTGAGCGCCAGAGCGCCATAGAAGGTATGGAGTGGACCAGGCGAGATAGGAGTAAAACTGGTAATGCAATGAGCGGGCGAAGAGGAGCCCAATGACATTAGCTGAAAGCATAGTGGTCATGACATACTCCGGCGACACCTGCGCGGACACTTGGGCCTCCTCCTGGGAGTTAAACGGAGAGCCAAGTTTGAGAATTGGTGCGATGATTGCCGACAAAGGCTTCCCTGTTGGTTTCAACCACCTGCTCGCGATAAACCAAAGGAGGACCGAAGCATGCATTGCTAGTAGACCCAGCGCAAAAGGCCGGCTCAGGAAAGTCTCTTCGCCAATGAAGCGCCAATTTACGGTCCATTTGAAGAAGAATTGACGAGAGAGTTCGAATGCCCGAGATAGATAGCCGTGTGCGTTTTCGCGGAGGAAGGGGACGGCTAGTGTGAATTGGACTTGAGCAATGATGGCAGCCAATTGAAGGCTACCTGCAAACCCTCTGCCTAGGAGCAGAATCACCCCAACCGCCGGTAAAACAAGCAGCAATGACATCTTAATTCCTAGACCCAAAGTGTATGCTCCAGTGCCCAGTGTCCATGCCCGCTTTTGGAACAAGTAAATCGTAAGCCAGAGGAAGAAAACGGCGAAGCAGTCGTTGAAGCAACGGAGAACGAATATGCTGTGGAGACGCTTCGATAGGATCAAGAGTGGAAATACATATGGCGGCACCTAAATAAACCCTGTTAGTCAATAGAGCACCGGAATTCACAGGCTCCTACGGTACTCACCTTTGCTCTCCAGTAGCAGGCCATAACCACAGCCAACGTCGCCATATATAAAACGGCAAACAGCTGCTGGGCGAGAAATATATCCTTTCCCTTGTCCGTCATATAATATAGGGCCGTATACAAGTAAACGTGAGCTGCCGGGTATACAAGCGGGCCCGTTCCGCCCTTGATGACGGTGTAATCACGTTCGCCGGCGACGTATTGCTCGATTTGTTCCATATATGCTTTCCAGTCGATCTCAGTGTCTTCCAGTAAAGGAACTTCGTCAGCGATGCCATCGAAGGGGGTTCACACGGCGAAAATCTTACATGGAACCTTCCATATGACAACGGCGCATAGCAGTGCGTCTAGGAGAAAGAGGCACGGCGGTATGAGCCACGACAAGGTACGGTTGCGGCCATTTGCGACATCGAAAGCCAGCTGGATCGCTTTCGCGATCAGCCCAGGTTCTTTATCAGCCATTTTAAATGCCGTCGAGGCTCTACGCGTGGAATGCGACAACCTGAGAGGGCTCGTACCACAATGAGACGTGGAAGCAACAGCGCATTGATGATGGATTGACTTATCGATAAGACGTCATAATCCGGTGAATGCATAGATTGCGTTAGATAGGTATGTCAGCAATCCTTAATAGGCGCATAGAGTTGGAAATTCCAATCTCATCGACATAGGTGAATGTGTCTCGAAGTACGTCACGATAGGTAGTTATATACATCCACCGCTGCGTAGCGCATCCTACAAGGGTGACGCTGAAGCTATATAAACTCAATGTAGGGGTTTAGCCAAGATCATCCCGAAGCGCTCATAGTTTCGGGCGGTTCAAGACTTCATCAACAAGCGCCACCACATCCTCGGCACAACCGTACGAACCCTGATATCCCCATCCAGCATGTCCGTAGTTGTGAACCACCCACGTATCTCCAATCTTCTCCTTCTCGATCCTGACACCGCCGTTCCGGTACGGACGAAGGCCGACAACATGGCGAATGATGTCGAAGCCCTTCACGCCCTGGCCGTTGGTGATTTCCGGCATCATCTCCACCACACGGCGCATGATGCGCATCGCCATATTGGGATCGGGCTGGCTT
>JAPUUL010000102.1:0-28925 GCA_029590625.1 Lasiodiplodia mahajangana | reverse complement strand
ATATAAAGCAAGCTAATAATATACTGCGCTATACTGCACTATACTGCAAAGCTTCTAAAACAGCCTTTTTAAAACAAGTTTTTAAAGCTAAGATATTACTAAAAATAGCAATTCAAGCCTCTAGCAACCTAGATATGCGGCGCTCTTCATCTTCTTACCAGCCGGACTCAGCAACAAAGGTCAAATCCGTGTTCACGATGCAATTAAGAAATCTAGATCGTACCCCACTCTCAGTAAAGCACTGTGGCTTGGGTTTGGCATCAAGCACATTATTCACGATTTCGCCGAGTCTCATGAAGGACTTACTTGCGTCGGAATATGTGCGGCATTGACCGAGCACTTCAGCGTTGCTTGTGCCGCTGGCGTCATATCAGAACTGTGGAAAATGAAGAAACTGCCGCCGGACTATTCACCCGCCTTACATCAATGGGTTGCGTTGGTAGAAACGTGTAGCGGGGTTTTGTCTGCGACCGAGTTTCCTCTAATTCTCGGACGAATTATGCGGCTATATCTGAGCGATGGGATGTCTAATATCAGAGCTGCATCGTCACCGAGATCTGTTGCGGAAGTGCTACTTGCGATATTCGAAGCATCTAAGAAAGATGTGCGGGAAGTTCATATCACAGGTGGCTGTGATTGTGCTTGGGTTGCGGCAGTTGCGCAATGGCTACTGAAGATGTCTGTCGAGATCATTGACCTTTCAGGCGCCATCTGCTGGTCATCCCCTGATGAAGAAGGGCCTTCGTCGGAAGAACACGTCAAGTTAATAATTGTTCAGAAATCTGACACGCCAGACAAGCTCGGTGTTATAAAGAGGTGCCATATCCTGGATGGTGGGCGCTGTCTAATCCCCGGCCGATGGGATGAAGAGACTCGTTGGCAAATGGTCAGTTTAGGCCGAGTAACGTGGGTAACGTGTCTCGGTGACACTTTCGGATCACCGGCCAAAAAGCTGTTAGGCAACTATGGCGAAATTGCCGGCTGGTGTCTTGGTTCAGCGGCGCGAGTATTCGAAGCATACATGTGTAATGAATACGCTCCCCACGGTAGCCTCAGGAATTCTCCCCCGCCAAACTCTGCGTCCACTGCTCGGGGCTTCGTAGTTGCGGTTCGCAAGTTATTTCCGGAGATCCGTGCAAACACCAGTCTGATCGATTCCATAGAAAATGCGGCCAAGCAACCCCTGAATAATGCGCAAAGGGAGTATACAACAAACATGAAATCGCTTCGTACGCTATGTGGATGCGCTCGTTGTAGCGAAAAAGATCAGCATGATGACGGCCAAATTTGTATGGCGCAATTGATTCCTTTTATTTGCACCCTCGTCCGAGTCTTATACAGCGTACGAATGCCGCCGGAACTCTCGATCGCTCCCTCTATCGCCGGAATGGAGGAACTGTATTGGGAACATCAAAAGTTCAACCTTCACGAAATAAAAGATATGTGGCCTGACATATGGCCTGGTCAGGATCTACTGTCTCTGTCTAGTATGCTGTTCGGTTGTACAGAGACGTATAAGGTCGCCTCGAGCATGAGAAGTACGCGCTCGTCTGCCGTGTCAGCTAATGGACTATGCTCCTATCTGAATACTATGTGCAACCCTACAGGACCTCCTGACGAGGCCACGCTGGTGCACATTGTCCCGGGACGAATCTACTTGAATGACTTCGCGTACGAGCGAATTCTTGACGAGGAAGTCGTGATTAACCAGAGGAGTGGGTTTTATTGCCAGTCAGCTAGGGCTATCGATTATTATGAGGACCTCACGGCGAGTGGCACTGAGGAATTAGAGTCTATGCTGAACGTGGCTGAGATGGTCGACAATTCAAAAGTCATTTATGCCAACTACCAAATCTCCCAGAAGAGTGGAAAAGGCATAATTAAAATGGGCGTTCGTGAGCTTCATGACGAGCTTTGCTATGCTTATACGGCAAAGGACTGCCGGGGCAAGGGCTGTCAGACACCAAATGGCGTCAGATCTATATGTGCTGCCGGGGCTGGGTATCTCACAAAAGATGTAATCTCATCATTAGCGCCAGCACCTATCATTAGAGTTCTCCCCAGCCGGCCACTGGAAACTCTGATTGCAGTTACGCAAAGGGTTCTAATGGACGACCCAGAGTTGGCGGGGTCTCTGCAATCCACAGAACAGCCCACACCGCGTTTAGCACCACCTAGGATTTTCCTCCGTAAACAACTCCAAGGGAACCAGTGTGTTCGGTGTTGCCTTAAAAATGCTATGGAAGGCCCGAGAACAAATGAGAAGCTAGGAGGCCATTCTACCAGGCTCGTTTGTATACTCACTGCGATCTCGAAGTAGACTGACTCTGGTAAAAGAGAGTTCTGACGAATTATTCCTTTTTTAAAGTCAAGCCGACTTGTACCCGAAGGCCTTAGTCTTTATTCTATACAATCCGGTGTTTTCAATTTCTTTTTTTCTCGTGGGTGCCTAAGGCTCTTGTAGCTAGGTACTCCTCTAATAGCTTCTCTACAAGTCACTTCGTCTCACTTAGGCCGACATACGTCTGCACGTAGCTACTGTTGGGCGGCAAATGATATTTTAGTAAAATCAGTTGTGACTCTTAATTCGATTCCCACATAAGTTTGCGTGCTCTACTATGGTTCGCAATCCTCGTCAAGACACGGATGCTTAAACCTTTTGCACATATTAAGATTTCAAAGTATAATTGTTATACGGCTAACTAGGACTATAAGGACAAGGCTACCGACTCTAAAATAGGCACATGCCATCTGCCATCTAAGTTAAATCCGATAGAGGCCTTGTGAGGTCTATAAAAGCTACTGGAAACACTGATATTAGGACCCTCTAAACTGAAAGGCGGTACTGCGCGGAGCGCAGTAGCGTATATAGGGGCACATATATACGCGAACGCGAAATAAATCTAATCATAGGACCTAGAATGTGACTAAAGAGCTAAGAAGAAGGGAGAAGGTAGTAGTGGCTACAGTGGGCGGTATAGGTGACCTGACCTGAAACCCCTATAATGTAACAACTGAGTTACAAAGCCTTAGATATTCGTAGGAATATATAGAATGGTCTGGGATATTCGGGTATTATATTGAATAGGGGCCAGGAAGCTCCCAGTGAGAGGGGGNAGAAGACCGTGTATTTTTTCATACTCTAAGACAAAATCCGCTAAATTTAACCCAGATCTATTTCTTTGGCCGTGTGCCTTTGTTACGGCCATTGCCGCAATCATGAGTCAATTTTCAGTTGCACAGTTCCAAAAGAAATCCCTGAGCCGGTGGATGTAGGGTCAAAAACGGTTTCTATTCGTAGTTCGCGCTCATCTAATAGGCCCCCTTGAATAGTGTAGGCTTATTCCCGTTTAAGCATTATGAGCAGTGCATCGGCAGTGCTGCGCAGGTAGTTGATTTGAGGACTGCCTACAAGGTGAGTAGGTAAGAATGGAACATACCTCAGAAATTGGAAGCTCTATGAGAGGTCGAGAATCATTGCGGTAGGTATGGAAGTTTCTAGAGTTAGTTTTATGCTGTAAGGTGAGCTCCCGTGTTAGCTAAGAGTTGATAGGTATTGTAGGGTGGGGTTTTGAGGGCCTGGACCTGTATTAACTTGCTGTTTTATCACTGAAATCCCCTGGCTAGTATCTAGGGTTATTTCAGACTTGCTGTTAGGTGCTGGTTTACTTGTTAATGCCTAGATATGAACTGGTTGCCGCCCCAACGTCCATTTCTTTCAAGTCATCCAGGTTCTTGTTACTAAGTAACCCTAAACTACATATACATCAAACCGGGCGGGCTCCACTCGTTCTTTTCTCTCTTCACGCGACTCTCATCTTACCCGACTTTGATCAATAGACGCAAAGCACGCATTATTATTCCATACCTTCTCGTAACTGCCTGTATTGTCAAACCTTCAGCTAATATAACCTGCTACCCTCTGCGCTAAGCTCGTCGCCATGGCCCCCGAAAACGAAAAAAAAGCTCACTAGTTTCCACCTCTTCACCGCGCTGCCAATGGAACTACAGCTCATGATATGGGATTCCTGGAGAGAGAGTCAAGTAATCCATCACCATCTCATGCTTACTGAATGTTGCGGCCGATGTTACGCAGCATTCGACCCGAATACCGGCAAGGTAGTCCGTACGTCTGCCAGAAGCGCTGATCCCAAGCTCGACGATGGTGTGCCGCTGGATCCTGCCGAATTCAAAATTCGTTTTACGGGCAAGGTCACGCTTATAACTACGGCTAAGATGCTTCGCGATCTGATAAATCTGGGTTGCCCTCGGGGTTCCTTGGTCCTTGAGGTGCCCTGCCCGTGCCCGCAGACGCCTGCGTATACGTGGGCCAACTTCAACAGAGATGTTTTTTTCTTAGGTTCTTTCTATCGACATCCTGGCCTACTCCGATTTCTTTTCCATGGCGTTAACCACCGAATACCACGAGACATAAACGAGGACCATTGGGCACATCGCATTCGACAGCTCGCTGTGTACCTACCCATCCGAGATCCCCTCAATGAGCTTGATCTTCGCGCCTTTTCACAACTTAGGGGCCTTCGAAAGGTGTTTCTCGTTTTCAGAGTTGACCCGAAAGAAGAGTTTAATTATAGGAGTACAAACCACTTGGTGAAGCTTGAGAAAATTAATGAGTACTACAAGTGGGTTCCGGAGGATTCTACTCCATACTTGCCTATAGGCAACGCTGAAGAAATCCGCGCCCAGCTTCTCGATGTCTTTCAGAAGGGAAACCGCAACCATATCACGGTTGAGTTGATGGTTGATATAATTTTCAAGCAAGACGCTTCGCAACCACCTGAAAGAGTGACGTACCACTCGGGAAGCTCCGCGACTTCAAATTGGCCAATATTCATTCGTCGGCCGTGAAGCCCTGCGAAGCGGCGTTAGGCTTGGAGACGGCAGTTGAGACCCCTATCGGCTGAACAGAACGTCGGATGATTCACTAATCGTAAGTAAATGCTGAAGAGTTGGTATGGAATCTTCCAGGATCAGAGATATTGGGATACGAAAATGGAAGCCCCAATACCATCTATACCATCTGTGACCCACAGAACCGGGTTCTCTATGTGAACCTTATTCTCTGAAATCGAGACAAGATTATTGCCCTAAGTTGCTATTACAGGCCTTATAGCTGGGAGCTTTTTGACCCGAGGAACGAAGATAGAGAAAACATAACGTCAGTGTTGGGGTATTCCCCGATGATCCCTCTTAATAAAGCCATTTCATGAACCTACGAAGCCAACTTGCGGACCAATGTGCTGCGCCCGTGACGTAAGTACATCAATGCAGGCTGAAGCACGCGTACCCTTCTCTGCTACCGTTACATTACTTTTAGCATCTATATAGAGCATATATATTATGTCCAGTGTAATTTCCATGACGGAGACATCCCCATTATACGCTCATAGAATCATGACTCCCAGAACCTCCTTTTACCCTCATTCTCTTCAGGATTGACTCTTTTTTTATCACCATGACTTTATATTCAGACCAAAGCCTCGCGGCGGCTGCAGTTCGCGCAGTCCATCCTAGTACCCCAGCCCAGGAAGCAGCACGCAAGTGGGATGTCGACAGGTCGTATATTCGCCGCCGAATTCGCGGTATTCCGACCCGAAAACAGGCCTACGCCAACCTTCAAGCCTTGTCTATCTACTATGAGACCCAATTAGCCAACTGGGCAATAGGTCACGCTAGGGTAGGCTTTGTACCTTCGCTCTTTAAGCTCAAACTAATGGCTGAACGTATGTTGAAGGCCCCAAGACGTGATAGAAGCCTTGGAAAAGAGTGGTCTGCCCGGTTTTTAGCTCGAAACGAAACGGCTAAATCAGCCAGATCGGTCTCTCTTGACTATACAAGCGTTAATGGCGCAACAGCGGTTGATATTAACTGTTTTCTTGACCGTTTTGAGGCCCCAGAAGTGGCAAATATCCCTTTGCAACGCTTCTTTAATGCGGACGAGATGGGTAATAACTGAAGCTTTTACACGCCAGACCTTTAAGAAAAACGTTAAAAAAGGCGAATGGATTACTTCCCTTGAATATATTAGCGCTAGAGGTGTAGCGTTACTACCGCTGCTTATTTGGAAGGGATCTCACGGATAAAGTTAGTGGTTTCCGGATAAAAACAGCGGTCTTTCTGAAAACTGGTGATTTGATTGCTCTCCCAATGGGTGGACTAGCAATAAGGCCGTAATGGCATGGCTTCTGGAGCTTTTTACTCCTGATACGAGGGCTTTATTCGGTAACCTATGGGTGCTTTTGGTGTGTGATAGCCACGACTCCTATACGAACAACGAGTTTCTTGGGACTTGCCTATTAAATAAGATATAGCTTTTGTTTTATGAACCTCACTACAGCCACATGATATAACCGTTGGATGTTGGAGTTTTCGGTTTACTTAAAAGAAAACTTGAAAAATAAGATTAAAGAGACCCTTGCAAGGCGCCTTGGCGTGAAGCCTTCGAAAAGGACATGGCGATAGCGGATAAAGAGGCCCGTGAGGAAGTTCTTAACTCTAGAACTATCTCGAAGGCAGGGGCAACCGCTGGGATATAGCCAAGGGACTGCCAGAAGCCGTATCAAGGCTAACGAATAAAGAGAAGGAAAAGGCGTAGTGCGCGATGGCGCAAAATATCACTACGCCGAGTGGAAATGAGATCAGGACCTGGATAGTGGCATTCTTCTAGTGACTGACTAGCTAGGAAGAAGGGTGCCCCAGGGAGCCAGGAGAAATAGCTATCTATAGTACAGGATGACCTTAGTCATGTGACCAAGTAGGTCATGTGACGTAACAAGCCGTTATCTTCGAAATATGTGATGCTTGAAAAGAAGAGTGTTGCCAAGATCTATAACCCAGTCCTTACTGCTGAAGAACAACCTGTTACGCCTAATTTTTTTGACGATAACGGCTAAAATAACTATCGAAACACCCTCTGGAAGCCAGCAATTACAGACCACTACTCGGAAACTGGCTAGGACCTACCCTTCTTTCAATAATCCCTCGCAAAGGCTGTTTTTAGCGAAGGATGGCAAGGCCCTTGACCAGAAGGCCGAGAAAATTGGGTTTTTAGAGGCAAGGATCGAGACCCTTCATGCTCAGATCGCTAGGAAGCCTACAACTAAGCGAGAAGCAGCTAAATCAGCATCTGGAGAAAGGTTTGTGAAGATGACGGGAGTACGGAAAGCAGAACGTGGTTTACATAATGGAACGATATATGAAGACGGAACCGCTGATCGGAACGTTCTAGAACGCGAGGATACGGATTCCAAAGGGGTCATACAGGTCATAAACGCTGTAATTTAATAGAAACGCCGAAAATAGCTTCAAAAACAATGTATTAGTGGTGAAAATAACTTTAGAAGTTGGGTGCGTAGGTGGGCTAGGGGGTCGTGAGCCAGGGGTCTTGCTTATGGCAACATTTGAGACGTGATACAAGACTACCAATTCATCCTCAGGCAACTAGAGCGTTATGTTGCATTAGCAGACAAACTACCGGACTATATACAGTTTTGCATTGGCGTAAACGCAGCTTGGCACAAATGAAAAGAGTACTATGAAAAGCCTGAAGAGACGTCAGTTGATTACGCAGCCCTGGCTCTCCACCCTTCTTTCTAGTAATAGGAATGCAACGTTTCCCACCGTCATGAAAAAGCCATCCTACCAGCCAAAAGATCTTTTTGCGGATAAGGATCCGAGTCAACCAGTGAACAGGGCAGGTCCAGGCATGTGGTAACTAGTAAAAGTTTGGTAAGGGTTGAAGGCAATGCCCGGGTCGTCGGCCTTCGTCGAATCAATTAGCATTTTCTCTTTCTATTTGTGAGGTGCAAGTGACGGGGCCCGACGAGACGAGAGAGTGTGTTGAGGCGTAATGAAAGGGAAAACGCCGAAGTCTCTGTGAACCGACCTTGTATAGCTCTGTGCCCAACGTTCCCGAAGGCGTCTTGGTACCAGAGCCGGTGATTTCGATATTGAGGCACTTTGGGTAGGCCTGAGCGCCATTTGGTTGGTTGGCCAAATGCAAAGCGATGATCTCATGGCGGAATACATAGTTTCCTGGACGTTGGTTAGCTTCATTCTCGAGAAGCTGCCGTCTTCTATAGAACTGTACCTGGTGCGATAGACGCGGGAACTGTAGTAGTCCACGTACTATTATTCGCCCTAAAATCCTGCGACGCCCATTTCTTGCTGGCAGTGTCGTAACCGGCCGCGTCGATCTTGACCCACTCCAGCTTCGTGTGGTCGACCGTGCTGCAGTTACCATGGCAGTTCGCGACGTAAGTGAAAATAGGCCCTTGTTCATGGGGCCATCCGCCGCCGGTGGACGTCTCATAGTGGAAGGTCACAGTTTCGCCTGCCTTGACCGTAGCAGTCAGAGGAGCTGGTACGGCATCTGGGTAACAGTTGATGTCACTGGTGTTGAACCTGTCCGGCGATACGAATCCGTCGCTATCATTGCAGAACCAGGCCGCGAGTTTGGGGTAGGGCTTATCATAGTAATACCAGTCATTCCAGTAGTACCAGAGGAGGCCCGGGTTGGTGACGCCGTCCGACTTGAACCAGACGATGTTGCCGTGGGCTAAAGCAGTGCTGGCGAAAGCTCCCATAAGGGTAGCAAGGGAGAGGAGAGAAACAAGCATTTTGACCTCTGTAACGGCAAAGCACGCCTCAGACGAAGTTATCGAACAATTGGGGGCCCGAAGCTCGGGTATTAAACGAAGGTAAGATCAGTGCAGTAACGGACTTTAGCACAGCAAGTTGTGTTACTACATACCTATCTTTCAGTAATACAACTCTAAGGCTTTTATAAGTAACGTTACTCTCGCATCCAAACTAGCAGGTCGGGATGAAGTTCCCTTCCTGTGAAAATTGGCAGGTGAGATTGAAATGATCTTCGTGTCAAGAGCAGTAGGTAAGATCGACAGCATTCGAAATCAGGTGTCGCTTACAGCAAATACCTCACGCTTCGGTGTTATACGTTTATGTTGGCTTAGAATACATATACATAAACGGCGTTGGGAATATTACCGCTCGAATTTGCGAGGGGACAACACGGAAAGGACCGGCAACAAGCGGCTAAAGACTATTATTATTGTTTTATGAATAGTAAGCATTGAACCCAGCCCTTGTAATAATAGTTCGGTTTGCTTTGCATATTCAACATGTGCACTCATCGCGCTTGGTCAAAAAGTTCAAAAGTGCTCTCTCGCTATATGGTAGGAGACTTCGGTATCTTGTCGTCCGGGCTATCACGTAGAAGTTTCGGTTCGCCGCCTTCTGTAGCGGCTAAATTTAGTGCACGTCTTCTTGTACGTAGTTCTATGACCTAAGAGTAGTTGGTAGGGTGGGTAACAACAAACTCAATGCTAGCAAGTGAGGTGTCTTATTCGATACCCTTTAATTTACAGTAAGAAGCCGTTGACAGAATTTTTTAAAACCAAGTTTCGACCGTTTCTGGAAATTGGCTAAAGGGCCTTACATTGCACTATTCCTATCACGATGGAGTGGAGCCGCGGAGCGGCTCCACTCAAATGTGACATTTGAACTTAGACCTGAGAGCTTCATAATAAACTTGAGTTGATCCCACTGTTCTATCAGTCCATAGCTTATCTAAGCAGAATATAATATTGCATCAATTATCGTCTCGATTGCTGTGCCCTCTCCAAACAGGTTGACGGAGAATGAAACGTCCCCCATAGTGGAAAGGGTTTCCCTCTTTCGTTATATTGTGATCTCTTAATGTTGTCTGGATTGCCACGATGTCGCTAGGGCGGGCCGTGGTGTCCCGTGTGCCGGCTCCCCGGGGCCGTTACAGACCACTTATGCACTCCGAACTGCCCAAGTTCCCCACAAGGCGATAGGTTTATAACGCCTGTCCTATCGAAGAACTTGATAAAATTAGTACAACATATCTAGCGATGGGTCGGGATCCTTAAACCAGAAGGTGACATTTGCACATTGGTATCAATTTGGTCCATTAGTAGTTCATGCTGTCCGTATCTAATTACGCAACGTGAACCTGAAATGTTAGTCCGCATATTTTATTCCGAGGGTACTTACTATATAAAGTCCAGAGGCCCCCTTCCCTCTACCATCTGATTAATGTCCAACCTCCAAGACACTGTTCATCTCGACTTGAGTTTTCATAATGAAGGCATTTATGCAATTGGTTTCCTTTGCCCTCACGGCTACCGGCGCGTCCGCCGCTTACACTCACTCGATCAGTGCCCAGAAGTAAGTAACATGTTCTGGTTCGTGTTGCCTAGGACTAAGTTTATGTACGCAGCCGAGATGCCCCTGATGTGAATGCTCGCCCGATCGCCCTTAATGGCACGATCGTTGGTACTTATTGGGATTTCGACTCTGGTATCGATTTCCAAGGCTTCCCGTTTATCCAAGTCGAGGACGAGCAGAACCCAGGCCACTATATCTTCCAGCTATATGCTGTGGAGGGCGATAAAGTCCTAGGTCTTGAGGATAACGTGCTGACCGTCTTGGACCGCAACAACACCGATGCCTCTTCGCACTACAATATTTTTACGGTGACCGACCCGTGGATCGTGAGGCTTGATATGCCCGGAGGCTGGGTTGCAGTTCGTACAGCTACCACCGAGCTCTCTTGGCAGGATCCTTTCAAGATTATGTGGGACGACAAGCAGAACATGAGTAAGTATAGTCTTGCGATCAGCATTCCTGGCCTTATACTTACATTCCCCTCTTAGGCAAAAGAACCGCTGTTGGAGACTCCTTCCCCATTCAAGTCATCCTCTGGTAGTCTTCGTGTAATATACAATACGCACCTAGTTGTTTCCGATCATTGATATTGTTACACGCGCTGAATTGTTATACGCTATTTCGAACGCAGAATTCGGGGCACACGTTCGGTATGCAACTTCAATATGGCAATATTGACGCTGTCTCATTTGTATAAGGCTGTATAAACTCGCGTAAGTGAGCCAAATTGGCGGACCTCGGAGGTTACAGACTCTGTCCCATCTGTATATAGCTTCAAGCTAGCCATCCGGGTCGAAAAGGATCCGAATGGAGACTTCAAGGCCCTTGGCAGCCATAGTTGATTATTGTAATGTGAAGCACTTCCAAGGCCGCAACCTGAGACCTTCCTATACCCGTTCGCTAAGTCGTGCCGCTGGTCCGTATAGGAGAAAAAAGGTCTCACTGTCTAGCTATTTTTCCATGAAATTTCTCCTGATTTTAGTTGGCCTGGAGTAGTTGATTGATCTGGAGGAACGAGATCATATAGCCTCTGCACCGGAGCGTTAAATGATCCGACCGGTGCAAAAAACCGCATCCTACCTCTCAGTGCTTATCGAAGCCACTCTTTCGCGACATTACGCCCTGATGTTCCTCGAATTGTGGGGGTAGAATAGCGGCACTGATGCCACAACCCCGGCCCTGAAGCGACCTCGTCCAGTCTTCCTGACATGGGTCCTACATAGTGCCCCCATATGGTCAATATACCGAATAACTTTATACCCATTATATTTGACACATGCCCCTTTACTCCGCCCGCCATTATGCTCTGTTGCTAGCGTTGGCGAGATTCCGAGCTTAGTGTTTTTTTAGTAAAAGCTAGTGTTGTTAAGGAAGTGGATGGGATACACGCTTGGCCATTAACAACACCTTGCGCACGGATGATTCTTAAAAAGGGAAAGGTCCATATGCATTCTAGGCAACCTCCCGAGGCAACCGTCTGTATAAACACCAACTGCCATAAGACTCACGTGGGTAGGTAGCTTCAGAGGCACGCGCGGAGTGTTCGCTCTGTTTTATCTCGAAGGACACTGGTAACCATAGTCTTCCACGCAAAGCTACCGAAACGCCTGCATACTCCATCTTACAGGACGCATTTGTCTAAGCCGCCGTCCGCATCTAGTATGTCCTGGACAGGCCCAGTCCCCAGCGCCTCTACCGGTGCGAAGCCGCAGCGTCTACTGGCCTGCACGCTTTGCCAACGTAGAAAGACCAAGTGCGATCGAAACTTCCCCTGTGAGAATTGCACCAAGGTAGGCAATACGCAATGCTCACGACGCTCGCCTTCGTGTATGCCAAGTGCTGATACTCCAAGGGCCTGATTAGGCCAACGTCGAGTGCACTCCTCGTACCCCGGCACCTACCTACAGGCGACAGCGACCACGACCAAACAAGGGCTTGCAGGGGCGGTTAGCTAGATGTGAAGAGCTGCTTAAGGAATATGCAACGGTGGGCAGGCTGGAACCCCAAACCGTGAAGCCATTACAGGCCTCTGCCTATAGTGAGCCATACCTACAATGGCAGCCCGAAGGGAAGCTTGTCAAGGAAGACGGGGGAGTCCGGTTCATGGACAAGTCACTGCTGGGCGTGTTGTATGACGAGGTGTGTTGGGCTACTATGCTAGCCTTCAGGTATCTGGCCTACTGACATCCCTAGCTCCGAGCCATGAGGGACATCATCGATGCCGACTATGAAGATGAATTTATTCCCGACGCAACGAGCCCTGACGAAAACTCCGGCCTGCTGTTAGGTGACGAGTCACCCTTAGAGGGTCATGAGGACCTCTGGCCGGAACCAGCCCAAATATTCCGGCTTTGGCAGACCTATCTCGACAAGGTTAACCCGCTAACCAAGATCATCCACGCCCCTACACTGCAGCCGTACCTCACCAATGCGACAGCAGGCTCACACAACGTGCCGAAAAACATTGAGGCACTGCTGTTCTCCATCTTCCTCATGGCTGTTGTAGCTTTAAACGACGACGAGTGCACTCAAATGCTCAGCTACTCCAAGGCCCAAGCCACCCAGCGATTTTCCTCTGGCGTCCGATTGAGCCTTATTAGAATAGGGTTCTTGGAGACTCACGATCTAACAACACTCCAAGCCCTGGTGATTTACCAAGTATGTGAAATGTTGACGAACCCACGACGCGTTAGTACTGACTCTTTAGATCTCCTTGCAAGGCCGCTATAGTCGCCATGCCACTTGGATCATGAATGGCGTGGTCGTCCGCATTGCTCAGAAGATGGGTCTGCACCGCGATGGCGGAATCCTTGGTCTTAGTCCTTTCGAATCCGAGATGCGGCGACGGCTCTGGTGGCAGATCGTTATGCTGGACGCCAAGTACGCTATCATGTCTGGTCTCAGTCACTCGCTGCTCCCCTCTAGCTGGGATTCACAGGAACCCAAGAATCTGAACGATGCAGACTTGCATCCCTCGGCCTCCCAGCCTTTCCAGGACCGAGACGGGCCGACTGAGATGGTTTTCTGTTTGATTTGTTATCGTGTCGTGAAGTTCATGAAGCAAACTCCCTGGTTTGAGACTATGATCCTCGTGGGTGAGCTGAAGTCAGGCCCCCACGGCGCTCCCGGGGTTGAACAAATAAAAGCCTTATGCCGGACCGTTGAGGGGCTCAGGATAGACCTGTTGAGTATCCTTGAGAAGTACTGTGATCCCACGGCCGGGCCCGTCCACCAGATGGCCATTCAGATGAAAGCCTATATCTTGGATAAACTTGGAGATGTTATCACACGGCTGAAAACGCAACCGGAATGGGGCGGCGAAGAGCAGACGGCCAAAGACAATGCTTTTAAGATAGCCACCGGGACGCTAGAGCACTGCCTACAGAATTACACGAGTTCGGTGAACAAGGGATTCTTGTGGTGGCCACAGCTTCATTTCCAGGTCGACATCTTTATCTTCCTGGTTGGCCAGCTGTGCTTCCGTACAGATGGTAAGCTAGTGGAGAAGGCATGGAAACAAGTAAATGACATCTACGGCTTCCATCCGGAGCTATTTGACATGTCTAACAAGTCGTATTTTACCTTGTCCGTGTACGTTCTTAGGGCATGGAGACATCGGAACGATGCGCTGATCGCCAAAGGCGAAATGCCCAAGACGCCCTTCTACATTGAAAAGCTCAAGGAGATAATGCCACAGAACAATAGCAGAATCGAGCTTATACGGAGAGAACGTACTCCATCGCAGCATATGAGTCAGATAGACATTAATGCATATGCGGCCAACGGCAACACGCCAGATCCGGTCATGGACCAGTTGCTCACAGGGTCCCTTGACTCGGCCTCGCTAGAGTGGGCAGATATGTTCAGTATGTCGTTAGGGGAGCCAACAAGTACTAACCGGAACACAAGCAGCCAGGGACCGATGATGTTTGGGTATGGGATCGGGCCAATAGTGGAGTGGTGATGGAAGCACGTTTTAGGGCTATTGCTTTTGCTCCCTACTTTCGATCCTCGCAGCATACATAGGTAGGCGTTTTGACCGCTGTCCCTGCCGATCTCCGTGCCATAATACGCAAGTCTCTTCATTCTTGATGGTGGCACGAATCTACTGGGATGTTACAAGCAGTTTCAGAGAAAGACAATTCTACGGTCAAGGCCAGGGTTTGAAATGAAGTCTTGGAAGGACTTCTAAGGGGAAAAGCTACAACTCTATGAACTAACAGTACCCGATACCGATCTAGCAGAGCCATCCGACTCGACCGAAAACACGTCAACTGATTCACTGAAATTAAAAGCCATCTCGTGCTCCCTGAAGATTCGAAACTAATGACCTCCTAAACCCAGCTCACTCGAGCCTAGTCATCCAAACAGGAAGGACGTCTAACCTCGCCATCTCGTCAATGGTCTCATTCCACAACATCTTCCGCACCCGCTCCCCCTCCTTGCTTTTGATAAATTCCCATGGCTCTTCTACTATCATATCTCCCAAGAGCTGTCCGTGTGTCTCAGGACCCGCCACCAGCCCCGCATTTAGCGCAATCCATCCCGCTTTGTGCACTGGGCGTCCACGGATGGCTTTCAGCGCATTTGAAGGGATGCGAAGGTAGATGGGCAGATCGTTACCCATGCTCGTGTCGACATGACCGGGGCAAAAGCTGTTAATGATGACTTTGTCCGGGTTGTAGTGCTTTGCGAGTTCGAGCTGAAAGAGAACACAGAGGAGCTTGCTATCTGCATATCGCGTCAACGTGGCAAGACCGTCGACAGTGTCGAAATGCTTCAGGACTTCTTCTCCCTGCTTGAGGGGAAGCTTCTTGGCTAGACTTGAATACTCGAGCATTCGACTACACGTCCAGGTAACTCTTGCTGGCTCCCCTGTCTTTTCTGCTGTAGTTTCCAGTGCAGGAAGGAGAGCCAGGGTAAGCAACACGTTGGATAAATAGTTAACTTGGATGTTTTTCTCATGTCCCGACCTCGCAATCTCCTTTGCAACCGTACCGACTCCCGCATTTGCAAGTAGTAGATGCAAATCTTGAAACTCGGCTTTGAACGCGGACGCGAAGCGGTGAACGCTCGCGAAGCTCTCTGTGTCAAGCTCCATAACTTTAATAGCGGCGTTGGAGTTGGCCGCCTTAATAGCCGGTTCAGAAAGAAGAGCTTGTCGGACCATCTCGCCCTTTGACACGTTGCGTACGGCCATAATTAGATTCGAGACTCTGCGACTGAGAAGCTGGCGAGAGATTTCGAGTCCGATACCTGATGTTGCGCCAGTCACAATGACGGTTTTGCCAAAAAGGTTGAGGCTGGGGGACAGAGAGGGTACTGGTGGCTGAAAGAAATGCATTGTGGTGTGTTGATATTTTTACTGCTTAAGTCTTTGGAGGGAGAATGGCTTGCTCTGGAAAGAAGTGTGTATGTGTATCTCTAGTTGTGAGCTTTATTGCTTCAATGAGAGACTATAAGTACTGCTCTTGAAAGCATGATGCGGGCTCATAATACTCCCTCCAAACCTCCCTCAACTATTCCTCGAAAAGAAAAGCTAGTTATGCATTCTGTGTCTCAATTTCGTAAGTGAGTATTTTCACCATCCGGACTCTGCCCGCAAACCCGAAACCCCCTTTGCAAAGGCCGTGATATACCGTACCGGAGGGGATTAATCCCTATACTAAGACATGGGCCGTTCTGAAGAAAGTCCCTAGAATCGAAGCCGATATCTTGTGCAAATGTGTTTTACGCGTCTCGATTCTCGGGGCAAAATTAAGCCGCTTTCGGAGACTTATGGAAATGCTGCTTGTACAACGGCTCTGATTGGCTTCGCAGTTATCAAGGCTTCTGTAGAAGCACGGCGATCATCAACACCACCGGAAACAATGTATTGCCCCGAACATCCGGTGGGTCCATGCGGCGGCTCCGGGCGATTCGCCCATCAGCCCGTTAATAGGAGATCATATCCTATTACACCCCCAGGTAGCTACGGTCTCTATCCTCGCAATCCAATGCCGGCCTGATTTTATTCCGAATTTCAGCACTTGAGTCAGCGTTATGAAACGCTAATTCTGTCCCGAGACTCGGCGGGCTTTTCAGAGTATCCGCATTCTATACGTCACGAAGTTTTCTCTCAATCTCTCTAGCCAACGATTAATATAAATATACGAGAATAGTATCTATCCTGCTCAACATCTGCAGCAATCCGTATTGGCGATATGAAGATTCCTTACCCCGAGTCCTCACAACCTCTGTCCTTTCGCATATCATCACTCAGGACAGCTAAGTTCGTTCACCACAATGGCCAACCAAGTCGATTCCGTTCTGAAACTGAATTTCCCGCCTTCTCAACACGTGGTCGACGTATCTGTTATCAACAGCACGACCCATGTCCGTGGTCCATTGGGATTCTTCGTCAAAGATCCCCTGCCCGGCCATGAGATATTGGAATGCCCATCGTTTGCGTTTCTTGTCCAAAACCCTTCGGGTAAAAAGGTTCTCTTCGACTTGGGCCTTCGGAAGGATACGATGGCCTTCCCGCCGCTCATTCGCGAAGGGATGGCAGCTTTTGCCATGAAGGCTGAAAAAGATGTCGCCCAAATCCTTCAAGAGGATAGCAAGGTGGCGCTTAACGAGATTGATAGTATTATCTGGAGGTGAGGAAAGGAAAACAACTGTGGAGAATTGTTGCTAATTGTGTTGATATACGCAGTCACTGGCATAATGACCATAGCGGTGACCCATCTACTTTTCCATCTAAGGTGGAACTCGTTGTTGGCCCTGGTTTCAAGAACGCGTTCCTTCCGGGCTATCCCGCCAACCCCTATGGATTGATCCTCGAGAGCGACTACGCGTATGTTAACTTTTTTAATCTACCTTTTGCCCCATATACGCCTGTATCCAGTACCCATTTTTAACTCTAAAACTGCTATAAACTTTTAGTGGTCGCCAACTTAGGGAAATTGAATTTACAGACGAATTCCAGGTTGGCGGATTTCGCGCCGTGGACTTTTTTGGCGACGGCAGCTTCTACCTATTAGATTCCCCAGGCGTGAGTACAGCTCCGGCTATAGAGCAGACTGACCAGAAAGCTGACAAATTTTCTTCAGCATGCCGTTGGGCACATGTGTGCCCTAGCACGCACTACCCCTTCAACATTCATCTTCATGGGTGCGGATAGCTGCCACCATTGTGGCAGTCTGAGACCCAATAAACATCTACCTCTACCTGATGAAGTTTCACCTTCGCCATTCTCCGTCCCGCCATATTTGCAGGGCAGCACCTGTCCCGGTGCTCTACTCGAGGCGATCCACCCTCAGCACAGTAGCACAGAGCCATACTACAGTCACTTAGAGCAGGCGTATGGACGTGATGTCGCTGAAGCAAAGGATACTATTGACAAGATGATCATCTTCGATGCAAACGAGGATGTGTTTGTTGTTATTGCTCATGACAAGAGCCTCTTAGATGTTATTGATTTCTTTCCTCAGAGCGCAAATGAGTGGAAGGAGAAAGGCTGGAAGGAGGCCGGTCGGTGGAGATTTCTCGAGGATTTTAAAGACGCCGCTGCTAAGAGCAACGTTGCTTAGGTTATCGATAGAGGAAGAAAACTAAAGCTCATTGGGCCGTTTAACGTCCTGCGATACCATATGCTGAACTATTCAATAACTTAGAGTGCCTGGTTCTGAGCTATCTCGCATTCCATGACGATCAGTTTTGCAATAAGCTGTGACGCTGTTTCATTTCTGTTGGTAGATAGATAATCCCTGGGCTGCGGAACGCGAATTGATAATACGGGTCATAACCTCGGTTTCTCCTTAAAATATATACGTCTTGGTGTATCATCATTAGAATCTCCATAAAGCGACAGACCATATTTAAGACCTAATTGAAACACTTAGCTTCTTTACCAGAAAGTGAGATAGCTTATATTTATTATATAGGGCTTAGAGAACTAGTAAGTAAATAGTTATATTGTTAGACTCCTTTGTGATACTTGAAGGCAAAAATGTCATCATCGTGCAATATAGTTCTCGAGATCTGTTCATAGGTGAGTAGCTCGTACCCTATTTGAGGAATCTCTGCTTTATTCACGGCATCGCCGTTCTGCTAATACTATAAGTCCTATACAGAGTCCTCTTTCTCGCCCACCATTTCTAATGTCTCGTTAACGAGCCTTTTGCGCTCTTCCTGTACCTCGTCGGCCTCGTAGATCTTACCTTGCGCGCGNAAGACAACCTCTAGACCGTTTAGCCCTTCAAAAAGATCGCCCTCTTCGCCCGTCCTAGCCCGGTGGACAGTTGCTATCTTGATAGCGTGGCGCATGGAATTCTCAGCCACACCCAACCGCCCCAACTTGTAGTTCATGCTACACAGCAGCGAGTATATGTTAAATGCACCTTCGAGGTCCTCATGGACCGCTCGGGCCTTGGCTGGGTTACGCAGGACCCCGTCAAGTAGGGTGATACCCTCTTCTAGGAGCTCATGATTACCTTGCTTGGTACCATGGTGTCGGTAGTGGCTGGCCCAGCAGCATACAACGGTGACGTGGCGGGTGTCATAAACATCTAGGGTCTCTAGTTGTTGCAGTAGGTCGCGGAATCGTATGGTCTTGTCTTCTGGGTCACCGACGCCGTTAGGGTGCAATAGGCCGATGCCAAGGCCACTGAGTTCGATAGTCCAGGGGTGGAAGGAGCCGATGTGCTTAGAAAATTGCTCAATAGCAATAGCCGCGCACCTAAGCAGGTGGTAACGATCGATTGCAAAACCTCGGCCGTCCGACCAGAGCGTGCTCCAGAGCTGCGTGGTAGGATGCTGCGACCTACCGCTGTCGCCATTTACCAGGCGGGGCGATGTGAGCTCATACAGGTACTTGATCAGCTGTTTTTCTACGGGGCGAAAGTCACGCGCCGAGGACTCGCGAAACATGACCATGATATATAGCATCCAGATGGGCAGCAAGGGCGACTCAGCGCTTGCGAGGATGTGTGATAGTTCGGCAAATGAGATGCGAATCAGACGCACACCCTGGGCGAAGTCACCCTCCTTACCACCATTGTTCCCCTGCGACGGCCGCTCTAGCAGACCCAGAGCAGCCCGGAAGCGTTCATATATCTCCTCACTAGCGCCCATAGCTTGGTTGGTCTGCTCTACTGCGAGTCGATAAGCGGGTGAGTCCTCTTCCGTGACGGTATTATCCCCATCGAATGCCCATCGTCGTGCCGAGAAGGAAGCATCATAGTAATTCCGGAGCGTTTGATACAACATCTCTTGATCTCGGAACTCGACTGGGGTACCGACCTGATGAATCATCGCTAACGAATTGCTGGCACCCGGGTTGTGCTTCCAGAGACCCCAGCGCCGGAAGCGCGTCTTGTACATCTTCGTACTGAAGGCCCCGCTAAGTACGTTGTATTTGCATTACAAAGGGCCGATACTTACGTAGCAAAGAAGCCATATTGCTTCTCCATCGTCTCTATGAGTTGGGATATCGTAGTGTTGTTATATAGCTCCGTGATGGTCTGTCGATGTTTGTTAAAGTCATCCTCAGACGCCCACCTCGCCTTGGATACGGTATTCATTCTCTGATCGTAGTTGGTAGACATTTTCAATAACAGGGTATTTCTACCTTTTACTACATACACCTTATAAAAGAATGTTGATAGTTTATGGGTAGTTTTACGAAGGAGACCTTTCAGACATCGTGTCCACCCGCTAACAGCAACATGCCCCGATAACTTCTCAAGTAATTGAGAAACGAACCACGTGTCCTATCATGCCGCGATTCCGATCGCGGCAGTGTCACTCTTGATATTATTAGTATAATAAATAATAGTGAACATCCTAACAACTCCGGTCTCACCGATCCTTGTCGACATCACTGGGGGATTCATTTGACCCATACCAGAGCCCGGGACATCCTCTTCCGCCTCCCGCGATGGGGCCATTTTGAAAAGGGAGGGGTGAGGTTCTATCCTCCCCATTCTCCCTAGTCAACATCTTATGAGTTTAAAAATCATCGAAAGGAATGGCCAGAAGGTGCAGCGCTTGCACGTAAGCCTCAAGCAAGCATCACTGCGAGGTGGTAGTAGTAATAATGCTTTGTGGGGCATGTTGAGTACCGCTGGCCGGCATGGTGCCGTAATATCCTCGTGCCGCCGCACCTAGACCGATTCGGGATTCGGTGCGTACTCAAAATTAATATTTGAATATCGGATGCATGCCTTGGTCGAACGCTCCGGTCTGTGCAGGTACCCATTATAGTAACCTAAACCGTCAGTAAAGGCATTTTCGAGAGCCAATGAGAGGTTTGAGCTGCCAAGAGGCCAACTAGGCCCTGGCGCTTAAGTTCTGCAAGGCCCTTTAACCGGATGCCATCCGCCAGGCTCTGCGAGGTCCTTTAAACAGTATGAAAGCGGATACACGTTGACACTAATCATTCCCCTTTCTGATTATCACCAGTGTGCAGCTTTTACTCATTGTCTTTCGGCGCGGATCTTGATGATCACGATGTATTGGCGAGGAGCAGCGTATGCTATGCCGTTGCCGGCAAATGCCTGGCGAGTGACTATACGGAAAACACGAAACAAGGCCTAGGATTGAACCTCAGTATTGACGTTCCTGCGGGCTCTAAAGCAGAGACAAACAGGTGGTGTATATATATGGCCCTTCCCTTCATCATTACGACTCGCATATGTTATCTCTCTATCATCCCTAGTCCAAGTTTAAAGCCATACGATTAACTGCTAAAGAGTTTCGCCAAGATGGGCCTCACAACCTTCGTTCCCTTCCTTGCCCTCGTCCTTGGCGCTACTGCTGTTCCGGCCCAGCAGGACGACACCCCCGCCCTCGATTGTTACGGTCGCAAAGTGGTTGCACACGTTACTTCATGGAACACTGAGTGCGGAGTCGGAAGCGGTAGACCGCTAGGCAGTGAAATTGCAATCCCCGCTTGGGACAAGTTATGCCGGCCTCTTCCGGAGGATACGCATGGCTTGGATGTCATGACGCTTGCTGATGGGTGCCACGGTAAGTGTCTTTTCTTTCCTATAGTATCCTGGATATTGATAATAGTGATTCAACTCGTTGAATGCGGCATGACCTATGACATGCGGATGCTAAAGGGACCTCTTTTACAGTCCAAGCCTTCCGAGGCAGTGTGTGCGACGACTATCCTAACAACCGGCTTTTTAAAATGGAGCCCGGTTGCCTCTGGTCGGGTGGTGACATCTACAAGTCCTTCGCGGTGACCTGCGACAACAAGACACTCGAGGAACTACTACTCGGTGATTAAGATGTGGCGAGGGTCTGATTCAACAGACCAACGTGGGAGTATAGGGGGAGTTATATGAGTTTATAAGGGGGCACTTCCATTCTGACATACTTTACAATCGAACGGGCCACTAGCAAAGGCTGCATAGAGATTTAGTTGTTGTGTTAACGGGCAATTCCTGTTTCAATCATGCTGGCAGTGCTGTGGCCAAATATATATGCGGCCTTTGATATGCTCTGTTTAATGGTTTGGTTCACCAGCTTGTTATTACGGAATCTATGATCTAGATAATCTGGTAGCTCCTTTAGCTAGTATATATAGAGGGGGAGACTAGTCATAATATATGGATCTTGAAACCAGAACATATATCAAAGTCTCCTTTGGGAGCCTACTGTTTGGCCGTACTACAGTCTCTGATACTTCAGACAAGCACTCTGTTGACATTGAACGGAATGTACATGTCGACGAAAATGGTATGGCCGGATCCGTTGACTTCAAAATTGTCAAAATCCAGACGCCACCGCAAACGGGTTTCGCCATCAATAATACAGAGAAGGCAGAATGGATCCGGCTTGATTTTCCAATAGCAGATATCAGTGACTGGGTAAAGGTAGGTGGTAACAGCATAGAGGACACTGCGTACCGATGAATATGGTAAGCTAACATGCGCGCCGTCGTAGGAATATCTCTCAGGAGGTGAAGGCAGGCGCGTCAAGGAGTGACGAGGTGGGGTTGTAGGGGGGTTTAATGTTTCTTTCATTATAATCGGTCCCATATGTCCACACAGCTAGATAGATTTGTGTGTAGGGTCAAAACTCCTACCTCATTTGCACCTTGGGATACTACCATGGAGACTGCTCTCATTTGATCTAAACACAGCGCCATGATGTCCTCTTTATACGTAGGGCTTTCCGGTATTACCAAATCCAACAGCGGGCCAAAACAAGGTTCTATAGTACTTATCTTATACCCACTTATCATGACCTTTGGTTAGGCAGGACTTGCGTATTACCTAATGTGATATATCCACGTCCGTTGTTAGTTCTTAAACAAACGCGAAATAATGTTTTAGCACAACTTTCTACGTTTCCGCTGTTTATGTGGAGGGTTATCTGGCAGGTGTCCGAGTTCTTGCAGGAATCCTCTCAAGCTATCGTTCTAATATGGATAGCTTGTCTTGTTTGAGAAGTAGGAGACGTGTGCGCAAAGTAGAAAATCGACGGAATACCTGAAACGAGTCATGGGATGCGATCAGTGCCGAAATGCCCATATCAGCGGTAGGCTTACTTAGTGCACATTATGGATCAGCATTTGCCTCGTCTCATAAGGCTGGGTCTCACTCGCCAAGACTCCCTTTCTCATTGATGCTACATAAGCGCAGTGAACCCCGGTTACGTATGTGGGGAGAGTACTCAAGATACGATGCAGACGAGGCGGTGCGTCAAGATATTACAACGCTGCCACCCCCAAATCAGACGCCCCCAAATTGAAGAAAATTACTAAGGCATTGCTCTCAGGAGGTATCTGTTTAAAGGACTGTGCTAGCTCGTTGATAGCGCAAGGCAGTGTCTATTTCTCGCTTATGTTTTGATAATATTCATAATCAATACATTTCAGCTCAATGAAGAACAGCTCGCCTTCCTTGCCCCTTCTGCATCTCGCGGAACAGCATTGCAGCACCTTACCATACATTACCGAAGGAGACCTCTGGCTTATATACATACCGTGGCACTGAGCGATAATTATTGCATCTACTTCCATCCCACTCATACCACCATGTTGCGGCTACAGCGAGCCTGGTCTGAATATTCTTACGTTCTACCGGGGTATTCTTCTTCCACTAGTAAGCTTACTGAAGCTAAATATATAGCAACACCCAGAGATAGCTCAGATAATGTAGAAGTCTCATATTGGCACCCCTCTTACTTGGATTGGCCCATGCTGGCAGCATTTAGCATCATATTCTCGATGCTCGCTATTAGCTGCCAAGTCTTGTTTTACTATTCGAATAAGAATTGCGGTCTTGCGACCAGCTACCAGGGCCTCCACTACTTATGGACGTACGGTCCAACAGCAATACTAACACTCGTCGCGTCTTTCTGGGAGCGTGCGGCATTCCAAGCGAAGATAAGCGCACCTTGGTGTCGGATGCTGAAGGGTCCGGCCACGAGTCAGCAGTCTGTGCTACTGGATTACGTATCCCAGTTCCAGCCATTTGCGATGCACGCCGCCGTCAAGAATAAAGATTATCCCGTTGCAGCTTCCGTCCTGGTCTCGCTTCTTCTCAGACTCGTTATCGTCATTTCCACGTCTTTCATCGTTTTGTCACCCATTGATGTCCGGATAGAAGATGCTGAAGTGACTCTAAAGAGTCAGTTCGTCAACGATCCATCTGGGCTGTCAGCAATTGGTGGATTGGCACTCTCCAGCCTGTCTGCATTGGTCTCGAAAAATGTTTCGTTGCCGGAAGGGATCTCAGCGAAGTATGCATACGTGACAGCTGAGACTAACATCCCAAATATTTCGGAGCTTGTGACGACTGTTGATGGATTTGAGGCAGGTCTACACTGTGAACCGGCTGCTGTCACTCCGGTTTGGGGTATACTATGGTCAAATATGGGGGACTTCCCCTCTAGTAAAACCGTGAGGCTAGAGTCGAATAACTGTGAGATGAGGGTTGATCTCGTTTCTTCTTCGCCTGCGCCATATACGGCTGGATGTGGGAGGGACTTGAATTGCACAAGCCTTTTCATTTTGCCCGGAACGTGCAATGGACTCAATGGCGCCCACAAAAGGGGAATCGGCATTGTGGCATCTGATATTATGGATATGCCCGACAGCCCCATTAACAGCACGCGGGACCCCCGGATCTTTCACATAAATATCACTATCATACGGGCCAACGCGTTTATATGCACACCATTCTACCGTATTAGACCTATGAAAACGATTAGGACCAACGCGGGGATCCAAGTATCACCAGTAGCGGGTACAACATCTCGACAACTGAGTTCTGTGTCTCCCTGGGACATATGGGATGCCTATGCTGATACAATTTCGCGCCCTGATCCTCTGTCAGTCTTCCACGAGAGCACTTGGCTTTCGGGTGAACAAGTATTTTTTGATGCACACTCGAGGCTCAGTTTTCAGTTAGCGACTTATACTAGTTCGGAAATACTCCCTACCAATCTCTCGTCACTATATATCGGAGATAACATCGTGGGGCTTATTTCCAGCTACTATCAACAGTACACTGCCATTCTCGCCCGACTAGCCCTTATGAAAGACACATCGGTTCCTTCTACGGGATCTGGGTTGATGTCTGAGCAACGATTACTTGTACAAGGCGTCCCGACGCACATCATGACGGGGCTTCTGCTGCTGTCTGTGGCAATGGTCGTCATCATCTTTNGGGGSCAATCGAAACTGTTCCTTCCTCAGAGACCTAGTAGTATCATCGGTAATGCTGTCATTCTAGCGCATAACCCGCTACGCTTGAGCGGATACGGATCTGTCTCTGCTTTGGACTTGGAAACTATGATGGGTCATTGGGTCTATTGAATTACTGAGACTTGTACGACAGCGACCAACCGCCCTCAGTTATCATTGGTCATCGATCAAAAGCACCCTATTACCGACAGCCAGGTTGATAAAGAAATGAAGACGTCCACATATAAGCCCCAAAGCCTGTCTCTTCCCTTCAGGCTATTCTCCATTGTGCTGATCATTGGGATGATTGTTACGCTTGAGGTATTACTAGAAAGGTCGAAGAATAATGGTGGTATTGCAGACACTCCTGCCGAAAGAGTCCAGTACCAGTTATGGACCGTATTTCCAGGCCTATTATCAACGCTAATTAGCATGTACAGTGCATCAGTAGACGCAGACACGCGCTCTCAAAGCCCCCTTTTACGCCTTCGCCGTGGTGTCGCATTCGAAGCCCTTAGCCTCGATCTTATTGACCGACATGTGTCCACCTTAATATTTGAAGAGATACGATCCCGATGTTTCGAATCACTCGCATCTACACTTGCTGTCACTATTACCTCGCTGTTAACTATCTTCTCGGCATCTCTCTTCTTTACAAGTACCTTGCCGGCCGAGGCAGTTGTGCGGCTCAAAGCTAGTAGTCTAATATATTACCAAAGTAACGGGGCGATTGGTCACCCTATTGCTACCCGGCCTGCCAGCGTTGCGGCGATGATCCTTCTGGCGAATGCTTCCTATCCGGCCTTCACTTACCAAGATCTTGCATTCCCTGGTCTGGCCTTAGATGGTGCACTGCCGAACCAATTGGCTCAGTCGAGAATTGTATATAACGTTACTATCCCAGCAGTACGACCCGACTTTAGAAGTTGCCGGATATATGATTCTTCACAGATTGATACCAGCCACTCCAGCACATCTCATGCTAATGCAATCCGCCACGATATTATTATCAAGCCTGAAACAGGGTGCTGGCCTGACGGCTTACAGCAGCTTTACTTTTGGACAACAGGTCATGCCGACCAATATTTTGGTACTAAAGCGTTGTCGTCTGGCGCCGGTTGCAGCACACACATTTGGATTTGGGGTCACTGGACCAATGCTTTTTCAAACAATACGAAAGGTCGATATCCGTCGATACATGCTCTCGCATGTAACGATACCTTGCAGATTATAGAAACCTCGGTCGAAATTAATGCCCAAACGATGAGTATTGACACCCGTAACCCTCCAATCGTAAACTATTCCAATACAATCAGTCTCACGTCGGTAAATTTCCCCACAGTGTTCGACTTTTACACTGATCTGCCACAGATAACAACAACAGAAAGTGACGCCTATCTTGATAGTTTTTTCACTATCATAACGAGCTCACGCTATCCTATTCCAGCCTCATATCTTGGAGATGCCTCAAAAGCATCGACAGTAGTAGATTCGATTCAATTCCACCATCGAATTATACTTGCCCAAGTCCTCGATCAGTTGTGGAGGTACGATAATCATACTTCTGCTGGATCCTATCTTCCTGTTTGGGATAAGCCCACCGTTTTCAACGCAACAGCTCGGGATCCTAATGGTCGCAACCGAGTGATACAGGATATAGTGTCGACGCGCGTTCTTCAGTCACTTCTTTCAACAGCTCTCATCTGCCTTGGCATGAACTGGTATTGGATGCGGAATAGTACCGATGTAGTGCCCCGGAGCCCGACAACTATAGCAAATTGGATGGCGCTCCTGGGGGATGGGAACCTGAACGAATTTCTACCACAGGCCGCCGCACAGATGCCCTTGGGTGAAATTTCTCGTTGGTATTTTGGGCAGGACGCGGTTTTCTATCTGGGTCGTAGGAAATCCCCAGTGAGTGGAACGGAGGTTCTAGGGATATATGTTGTTTCCCAACATTCAGCACCGGACAAGGCTATCGGACGAGTGTGTATTCCAAGGAAATAAGAAGGCCATAGGAGTCGATTACATATCGACCCTACCTGCTACCAGGCTATACTTGGGGAACGCGCATAATTATCACCTATAGGCATACGGCTGGATGTTTTTTTTTCTCACTAAGGAACGAAAGTAAAAAGAAACCTAACGTCGAGGTTAAAACATACGATGCTTAAAAAAGTATGAAATTAAAATAGGTTTAAATAAGCGAATTATATACATAGAGTTTTTTTTAATTAGTCATTTTAATTGTTTGTTCATAGTTAAAGTTTTTTTTTGTTAAAAAACAGAGTAGTTTGATGTCGGCAAAGATGTCTTTTCTTCCGGCGATACCCCCTTCATTACGTCATCCGTCCGAAAGTGGGCGATGGAGTGCAACAATTCAACGGCTCCGTCCATGGCATGGGGGCTTGAGCTGCGCAATTATGGTCGAGGCAATGGGCAGCCTCATTTTCCAAAATTATCTCCCCAATCGGGAGGCCAAACAAAGGGCATTCATTCCTATGTATTCCATACACTTCGGCCTAGCGGCCACATCCCATATGAACGTTAAGTAATATCGCAAGATGCTGCCTACCCCGCAGCTCGTCTTTGCTACCGCTTCCCTAGAGCGACTCGAGGCGAGGAAGATGCATATGCACGTCGTCTTCGATGATAAAGAAGGCAGAGAGTATGCAAGCTGCCATGGAACGTTTTGATCGTTCTCCAATCCAAAAATGTGAAGCTTATCAGTAGCTAGACCTTGGGGGGCGGTGCGGTTTGTCCCCGTCCCCCCACCCTTTCCATACAACACCTGCTTAGGATCACGGTCGACGTACATATTTCAGCTCATCCTACAGGCCGCTAGAATATTTAAGGCTAACTCCGCGCCAGTAGCTTGTACTGGTAGGGAATTTTTGGGAAGAAAGTTCTCTCGATCTACTTGCTGAACAGGGACTGTTCGGTATTAGCGAAAACGCTCCGAAACTGATCGACACCAAAGTTTCCGACCTGTAGGACCTATCTCGAATGAGACATGACATTGATTGCATCTTAATTTGAGATCGGCACTTGCACCAAGCTAGTTAGCGCATCCGATGTTGTGTAACAACCAATGTGGTTCCTTCACGTACTGCGGAAAATATACCTACCCACATGCATCGGTAGGACGCCTAAAAGATAATGACTTAGTATCTGTTGTCAGAACTGTTGTGTTACTTTGCTACAGATAATTTGTAACCCGCCGATCGTAAGCACGGGACTTTCGTACAGCAATAATCCACATACGCCGCAGAGCTGAGGTATGCGAGATCCGCGTGGCGCGTCGTTGGGCGGCAGGCGAAGCTGTCTACCCCGGACACCCTATATTTAGAATGAAGCAGCGGTACGGGGTGTCACATGTTAATTGGGGCTATTGTTGTGCAGCCTCGCCCGCCTCTGTGACCCATACCCAACCACTTCAGAAGGTGGCTAGATGAAGCGACGCTTGAGTTGGTGTTGGTGTACCAGTGGACAGATGAAGCGGTGTAGGCATATGGCGGTGTGCAAGCGGGTAGGAAGCGTTGCAATTATTGTGTAGCTACGCATGGGCTCCTCCTTCATAGGCACTTGAAAATACAACTCGATGCAGGTTTTGTGGGAGATAAGCTCTCAGATAAATGAATTAAAGATGGGGTAGAGTGTGCAATAGAAAACTATGCACGGTACTTAATTACCTAGTTGGAATAGTCATAATTAATTTTATTAATATACCTCACGAATAACTATGTCGACTTACACACTTAAAAAGAAAGGTATTTGCGCGGGATCCATGGCCTTCCACACAAAAGGCATGCCCTGGCATAACCCCGCCTTATCAAACATCCTTGCATTAATCACATCACTGATCTGCTGCATCTCAGCCATAAACCGCTCATTCGCCGATCTGAGCCTCGCAGCCTTTCGGACGAACAACCTCTCGTGGTCGAACATATGCAACAACGTCTCCCCAGTCTCCACCAGTTGCGGCCTGTTGAAGCGGGCCAGGAGC
>JAPUUL010001019.1:0-12129 GCA_029590625.1 Lasiodiplodia mahajangana | reverse complement strand
TTTGCGGCATTGTTCGGGGGCACCGTACCGTTCCGCCTCGAGGTTGGCGGGGAACGGTGGGCTGAGTTGATTAAACCCACGATCATTACGAGAAGCATACATGTCATCGGCGACGACGACCCGTGGCGCTCTGAGAGCGAGGCTTTGATGGACCACTACGACAAGCCGTCTCGAACACTCATTCGTTTCAAAGGCGGTCATCATATGCCAGTTGACCCCGCCATCAACGAACAGCTAGCGAAACTCATCATCGCGTGCCACGCAGAGAGCAACGATATGTAGCTGTGCTGCGGTGCATGCTATTCCTTTTGTTAATTATGCATTTTCTGGCTTATAGATTATGGAATAACGGCTGATTAACGCACTGTCTTCGACAACGGGATATCGTAGGAGGACCATTTTAGATCACTAGATTCTTTTTATTTTAAGGCCGCAAAACTCCTGGGGGTGCTTGATTCGGCTCTGTCTCTCAGAGTGCGTCTTATATGACCTGCTGCATCAAGAAGTTCTTATTGTACAAGTGTCCTCATTATAGACTTATAGCCGCACCCACCGATTAGTTTTTTATTTCATCCTAGCTCACAGTTAAACCTTGTAAAGACGTACAGCTATATTAAGCGTATGTAATCATAGCGAGATTTAAGTGTCAGTACCTCCGTGCCTGAAGCCGGGTCTACTGGGAGAACTGTATTGAGGCGGATCACCTCAGGAGAGTATCTCTAAAGTTATTTTGCACGATGCGGTTAGCTTACTTTGCATTCAAAATCTTGGCTTTGACGGTTATGCCCCTATGATGTAGATGCTTGTCATCGCCTTGCTTGAACCTGCACACCCTTAGTCTTAGCTGCGGCATCAGGAGGGAGAGGAACCCATTATTCGAAGGCGGAACGGAGTATATATTTTCTGAATTATGAGGAATCAGTAACGCGTTTAAGCAAAGAGGTGACCCTTATGCAATCCAGATTTAACCTAGCTGTCGTGGCGAGCCCTACTAGTCTATTCTACGTAAAATTGCAGTGAAGCTAGTTAAAGTATGATACAAAATGTCCGCTTCAGTGCCACACTTTAGAAAACACCGCTGAACTGCGTATAGCAAAAGACTAATATAGCATGATCTTTGCGCTATTTTGGCGTACTAATATGACCAAAACATCTCATAAATCCATCATCTTGGACCGTGATCAAATCATCTAAATTGATAGATGCTTCTTTATTATATGGATCCTTGTCATTCTTGCAAACGCACCAGAGTTTAGAAGGGTTAGGAGAGGTACCAGGGTTGAAAAAGCAGCGCGTACAATCCTTCCAAAAACTTCCACTGTATGCTTGTCAGTAATTATCCTATTGCAAAGAGGGACTGTGAGGGAACCTTACTACTCCTGAGGTATCAGTGCTCCATTGTTGTAGTGTAGACAAAGAGTCATGTCTTCTACTGTAGTTTTCTCGTTCCCATCTTTGTCCGTGCATGTGCTGACAAGGTATAGTTCGTCCTCCATATACCACTATGATATTGTTAACAACATCCAAGAAGCACGCTACGAGACAAACCGATGAATAGAAGGCCAGTATGATAACTTACATCCTTGCAACGTTGTGAGTAGTTAGCACCTGCGTTCTCACTGCGGACAAGATCCCTATTGTTTGCTATAGCGCCAAACAGAAGGGTTTTGTGTTCCCCGTAGGCTGTAGCCTTGGGGTGGAAGGAACGTAAAAGATTATAAGGGATCGAATTGGTATCCACGTCATCATCTCCTCCGTTGGCGATCGCTGTCAGGAGGTCGTTAAAGGTAGGGTACTTCTCGGCGCCCTCCCACTCCCAAGGTGGCGGTGACCCGGGGAGTTGAAGCATCGTGTAGTTTTGTCCTGGAAAGACAAAGTCTAGAAGACTTTGGCCAGGGTCCACCATGTCGTCAGTGGATATATTGGGGTCGTCTGGACCCTCTGAGGGTGTCTGGGTCGGAGCATACGGAGACCAAAACCAAGTATTGTAGCTAAGCATTTGTTGATCTGTGTATTCCGCCTCGCAAAAGCGATGGCCACTGTACGCTTCTTCCAAGCCTTCAACGAAGATCACTCCCATACGTTCCAGATCTTGTGCTACAGCCTTAACTATCGCATTGACCTGGGTGGTCAAGCTGTTAAACTGTTCCCGGAGTGTTGTAGTAAGTTTCGGGTTGCTCATCCACCACCAATAGCCCCAGCATATGCTATCACACTGGGTGTCGACGTCGTTGAAAAATGTGATGTAAGTAAGGACGTACACTTGAAAGCTTTCCCTTGGGACAGCACCTCCGGCTGTCCTGCCTGCGTGTGCTACTTGATATAGTGCGTAGTTTATCTTGTCTCGTAGACTGCCGTCATCAATTTGATCTTGGAGTTTCTTCAAGGAAGTTTGGCAGTCTCCTGCGCGCCAAACTTTGTAAACGCAATCGTTCAAAATACTGGTGTTTCCCCGTGTCAGTATACAACCTACTGCCTACCATCGGCCGCAATACTAACTTAGAAAGCCCAGCGTCATTGCCCCCTATAGTCACAACAGCGATTTGGGGTTTCCCAAATGGTTGCCCACGGGGGAGATCCTTAATTAAAATCAGCCATTATCATTCCGGGCACAGGATAGAAAGGAGTTCAAATATTGCGGCGTATTACTGACCTTATTGTTGTCTTTATAATCTCCCTGCTTCAATTGTTCACTGACAAGTTCCGCCGTTTTGTCGCCAGTATATGCAGGGAAGCTTAAACGGGGCAGAGTGAGGTCCCCATTGATGAAATCCCAGTTATCCTGGTCTGCAGCCATCTGCATCGGGTAGGACCTTTGGCCACGACCTGCACTCCCGGCCATATTTTCCTTCAGACCGTTGCATCCTGTACCCGCAGTGTACGAGTCGCCAGCGGCAATGAATTCTTCAATCTTCTGAGCCGGTCTGGAATATGGAACAAAGGTAGGTGAGCTGAGTTCGGAGGAAATCGATTGGGCTGCGGCACCATAGTCAAAGCCAGGATCCTGAGCTGAGACTACGGAAATCAGCTCTAACAGATACAAAGTTTTCCACAGCATAATGTAAAAGATATCCGTGATTATTCTCCTGTCTATCATATCACTACACAATGGTGCACAAGCGTTTATATAGAATTATACGAAGACATTATACCCCATTTCAAAACAGTTGTTTTTGATTTTTGAGATTAGGAACCGCATATCCATATGCATGGATATTGAAATCTGCTGATTGTATAATAACGATAACCCTCTATATAAATGTTTGCATCGAGAGGCAGAGGTTGGCGTTTATGAAGACGAAGATCAGTCAATCGTTTGGGAATTGTTTCGTACGAGCGACTACGAGGGCCGTGCCTTTCATAAGCAGACGTATCCAACTCTACAAGATTGCTGCAATTGACTTGAATCACATGCTATGATATTGAAGTGAGAAAGAAAATTCATATTCCACCATCTGCACCCATACTCCTATATGAGAGGACTGGAAACATTTCGTGTTTTGCGAAGGACTGGCAACTCGAAGTGACAAAAGAGACACGAGTATAGTAGAGGAGCAACAACAAGCTTCGGGTTCTTCCAGCTGTGAGCTACAACGGCTATAGCCGCGCACTGTATGATATCATATCATATTATTATCGATTCCGTGGTTGGGTAACCGCTGGCGTGGAACTGGGTTTCAGTCCTTGAAGAATGAGTGTTGCCTAAGATTGGTTGCTATCCCTTAGTTCGCGTAACGTAGTCCGTGTTTGTTTGTGGGTCTGTTTCACATTAAATCTTATTTTTATCTGTAGGCTACAATATGCTGCTCTCCATTCTCTGTACATATACGGCCGAAGCACAATCTAGCGATTACACCATCCCATCCTAATCGATTCACAGGCACCCTTCCATTCAGCGTTGTCACATCTATGTCATCCCCCTACCCCTTTGGAGTTTGCCTAAGTTGAACGTTGCATGTCTTCATTCTAGCTCTTTAGTTACTGTTGACATTTCTTGAACGAACTTCCGGCACTATTGACTATGAAGCCACTCTTTTCCTATCTATTCATCATCTGCGTCGTTTTAGCACAACTAGCAGCTGCTCGACCTCCACGATCCATCAATGAACAACAATTTCTAGGCCAGGTTGAAACCATGTCCGAGTCCCAACAGAAGGAAGATTCCAGTGTCCCCGGCCACAATAATTTTACCTATGGGCCGGTACCAGAGAAAAATCAATTATTTCAACTCGATTTTCTTGAGGTCTCTCCGTCGCCAATGACAACGTAAGGCGCATCATCTGCCTTCTGGGGTCAGCCGTAGTTTCTACTCAGTAGCGCCAGCCCAATATTCATTTAAGCACACGGCTAACATGTTGCTAGTGATCGATTTGTCTTCATTCTACTCCGTGGAAGACTTTTAAAGCCTAAGGAAACCCCAGTGGAGATAACTGATAATCTCGCCAACGCGACGGCTAGCCTAACAGTGTCCGCTATCCTTGAGAGTGGCAAGCATGAAGACCCCATCACATACACCGCGCCCTTTCGCACCACCCCTCTCGCGCTAGGCGGACACATCTCAATTCATGAGATGGGGGGATCTGAAGTTGATTACTTGACTTACGATACCCTTCACGATATTTTAGTCTACTACCAGGCGCCGAGCATGTTTGTGAAAACTGGGATGTATACATTCGAAATCGTTACAAGGCTAGAGGATGGGACTTGCATATTTGCATACTCCGTAACCCAATGGCTGAAGGGGGACATGCGAGAGTAAGTTTCAGGTTAGCACATATTTAATGCTACGCGGTCAAGATGGGCAGGGCTTTGTTTGCGGCGCTGAAATAACCAAGACATGAGGAATAGAAATCATGGGATGGCAGGGCCGCTTCGATGAGTGAATCAATGATCCACAAATGCGAGAGAATTATTCTGTAAAGGCAACCTCTAGCGGAATTTTTGAGACATGAAGCATTAATTATTGCATTGAATCAATATGATGGAAATGTTACAAATTCTATATTAAGTGATACGTTTTCTATATAAGCACAGCTTCGCCCTCCCAATTCAAGGGCTTTGTAACCAAAAACTATATATCTATTCGTGATGGGAACGCAAAGCCACACGCATGGACACGCCATGGTCCTCCAAACACTTAGCACTAAGGCGTCTGCTGACTCATTGTGGCCGTGCGAGGGCCTCATCCGGCAAGTATTCTCGGTCGTCACATTTTGATTTCCACACGCCAAACTCCGAGTGAAATCTGATATTCGCAAATTAGACCTGAAATTAACGCCATGGGCCACCGTAACCTAGGTAACCTTCATGAAAATAACACTGTGGGAGAATGCATGTGTTATAATATCCCGGGCCGTTCCGCTCCCTAAGTATTAAATATCGACTCTAGTGTTGATGTTTTTGTCTTGTCTCATTCACGCCCTTCACTTTAGCTCTAATAGTCGCACACAGACATGATGCCCAGCGCTACGCCTACAACGCGTGCATCCGGGTGGAATGTGAGGCTCACCATAGGTTCGGAACAGGATCCACGTGCCTTTGCTGGCATCTACCAAGCTGCAGGCAGCAACTTGGTGACTTTTCGCGACGTCTGTAATGAGCTTCGCCTCTGCTTCGAGTTCCCAAAGAACAACACGTCAGGCGAGGGGAGCAGCAACGATGGTGACGATCCGTGGGCCAGTATTAGCTTCGCTTTGGCTGACCGTCCCGACTTGAGCTCGGAAGTGCGTGGCCTATCATTCATCAATGGAAAGCTCCTGGATCAACCTGTACCAAGTCTCCCGACAACGCATCCCAAGCAACAAAACGTCATAGAGTACCATATTGTCTCCCACAAAACCTGCGATCTGCCATCTAGTGAACCACTGGATTCTCATTTAAAAAGTAAGTTAGTTCCGTCGCGTCTATTGTTCTGTGTCGGTTGTTCTGCTTGTATTAACCGCTCTGTAGATGGATGCGCCCAACACCTTCCTAGTCCTGCCCGTCGTTGCGATCCTCGATATTTACCGCCGAAAAAGCCGTTTGACCCAATAATCACAGCAAAGGCGCCACTCCGACAAAAGATAAAAGCCAGTCCCAAACGATCTCGATCCGGCTCTAGTTCGCCGAGCGAAGAAGATGACGACAACTATTCGGAGGTTAACGATATGCCTGTGCCGAGGAGCATAGGTATAGACAAGGATACGGCTAGAAATAGTTTCAGTGCCGCGTGTCTCACTAAAGCAACGTATTGTGCCGTTTCACATCAGGGGGAGTTCCCTATAAACACTAGCATCCAGGTCTGCCATATCGTGCCTCAAATGCAGTGTCACATCTCTCCTATTGGCAAAAACAGTGCTGAGGTTACAACTATTGAAGCAACTTCGCGCAGCCCTAAAGAAGCATGGGAAAATACTTGGGGGGCACATAACGGTATCCTTCTAAGGAAAGATCTTCACGAACATTTTCACGCACGACTGTTTTCCATTCATCCCAAGACGTCATGCATTCGCGTCTTCGTACCGTGTGATACGCTGATTCAATTCAATGGCAAAACAGCATTGGTACACCCAGACACCGATAGAAAGGCCCTTCAGCATCATTATGATATGTGTTGCATCGAGAACATGGCGGCCTTAAGGCCGAACATAGACAACACCTCGCCCAAAAGTGGGATAGCTACACGCACGCTGCATATTCCGGGGCCCAGCCTTCCCCCAACGCCGGATTCGAAGGTTCGCAGGGCGGGCGACCCATATAAGAGACAGC
This sequence comes from Lasiodiplodia mahajangana, assembly GCA_029590625.1. Classification (NCBI taxonomy): domain Eukaryota; kingdom Fungi; phylum Ascomycota; class Dothideomycetes; order Botryosphaeriales; family Botryosphaeriaceae; genus Lasiodiplodia; species Lasiodiplodia mahajangana. The sequence goes on along the minus strand of JAPUUL010001019.1, from coordinate 5,382 downwards.
GACCGGTCACTCCCACCCCAAGTCAGCCCAGAAACGCTTCTAGGCAGGGTAGCCTAGTGGAAGAAGTGGAAGCGGAAGCAAGTCCGTCGAAAAAAGAAGAAGGGTACAAACGCAGGCGATTAACAAAGTATCAGGTGGTTGATAGCCAAACCTCCCCCCAGTTTCACCGTTTTCTAAAGGATAAGAATATGAGGGAAGGTTATATTACACCATGGAATAGCGACGAGTTCCTAGCAGGTGTAAACAAGGAATTGCCCACGTTTGGAACACGCCAACGTGCGAGACGGCTATTATGGCAGTAATTTGTACGCTAATTACTCCTTTCGAGAGCGAGGGGTCTAGCGGCACACCTGTCGTGCTAACAATGTGACAGTGCGGGAGTCTAGTCCTAAGGGGCTAAATTAGTTCTGGGGGCTTGTTTTTTTGCAAATGTTCTTGTATAGATACTGTGTTCTATCTTAGTTATTCCGCTAGCTCGAAGGCTTCATGTATTTTTCCCTCGTATCTTTTATGTTTGTTGTCTTTCACTATTTTACCAAATCTCTAGGAACGCAAAGTGAAGGTATCCAGATCTCTAGGGTGCAGGTCGGCTGCGATTAAATCTCCACGGTGGCCCTCCACCGGAAGCCGCGCGCCACATCGTGAAGGCTCTTTAATTCATGACCCTGTCTATGTTTCGTAGGACGAGGGTCAGGTGAAGGCCCCTATCCTGTAGAGCAAACGCAATATAGGGAGCGCTGTTTTCAGATGCCAGAACCTCCCATTCAGGAGGCTTCCATACCAACTCTTCAACATCTGTATGTAAAATGTGCATAGTCATGGTGCGTCTGCGCTTGCGAGAAGATCGAGCCAATATGTTAAAACTTACAATCCCCACGGAATCATCACGCCCCCCNAATAGGACTTGATTGTGATGTTTTAGTAGGACTAATAGGGTCTTCCTGCACTAAGTACTAAGTACGTATCGGGACCTTCCAATAATCGAAGTTAAACCTATATCTTACAACATAACCTTTACATCTATATGAAGCTTTGTTGCTACGATTGTTCAAACTTAAACCAGGGAAAATATATCCGGCAGGATAGAAACGAATTAATCGATATTTGTTCCGATCAAAATTTGAATTCCCAACAAGGAAAATAAAAGGAAGGAGAAATTGCCCTAAGCGATTACATGATAAAACAATGAGGACCTTCTATCTCTTGGCCGCCAACATGTTTCCTGCATTGTCAGCGAAGCCCTTTATTCGGTTGGCGACCGACTTGAAGGAAGGATCTTCGCAGTGTGTGAACTTGCTCAGCATATCGTGTCTGACATCAAGTGGTAGAGCTTCAATGCCCTGTAAACTTGCTGAATAACGCCCAACAAGCTGTGCTAATTAGCGGATATACACCATGATTATAATCAAACTTACCACAGCCCAGTTGCCCTCCAAAGTTAGACGGAATCCTTCCGGGATGTCGCTTTTATTTCTGACGAGTGTCCCCACGCACGTCTTCTGTGTTTCGTAGAAGCAAACAATAGGGAATTTGAAGCCATCGTGAGATACCATCTGCGTAAATCTCGGCACTATGTCATCAAGCCCACGACAATACCCGACTAGTTCCCCACCGAACTCAGCACCAGTTGATAAGGCAATAGCGAGTCGCAAATCAGCAGCAGAGTACAACGAATTTTCACTGCCTCGAAAGGGGGTTCCAAGAAAAACGGCGCCGATAGTCGAATGGAGGATGTCGTGGTACCTGCTGTTACCCTCGGAGGCTCGCTGGAGTGCCTTCTCATCATTAATGATCTGCTAATTGAACATGACAGATGTTTCTCACCTTTGCCACCAGTAAACCCCCAAAACCCGAAGCGACCCAGATAATAGGGCGTTTAGCCTGTTGATATGTTAGTTTTGTTCCTATCGAGAGAAGAAGCAGGTTTACAGGTTCTGTTTTAATATCAAGTATAGCTAGTAAAAGATCTGCATGCCCGAGCATGGAATCTATTGCCATGTCCGGACCGAGGCTCGCGTCCCAGTCATAGGTGAATATTCGAGAATTCGGAACCTTTGAAGGCAGCATGTCTTTATCCTTTAGCCAGTGGACGTCACCCGAGTTAGGATCGCCGTCTATTCGTCGTGCCACCCACGCCTCTGGAGACCCAGTGCCCTGTCCATGGACAGCAATAATACTACTTCAATGAGATTTATCCGCACGATGGGATTGTAGTTCAAGATGCTTACTCGATGCTCGGTTCTTCACTTTGTGCTGATATAGAAGGGTCGGGATAGACCTGATTCAGCCCGTACTTACGAGGATGCGTGATTTGCGCTCCTGCAGCCGGGCCCGAATTTGACATCCTTCTAGGAAATGGCGAGGCCTGCGAATCTGGCAGAGTTGGCACGATTCGCTTTCTCCGAAATTTCAAACAGCCCATTTACAGAATTAGGTGAAATCTTAACGTATGACGCCGATGGTAAACTTTGGAAGGAAAGAGGAAACAATTCGAGGAAAATAGAGAAGGCTGCTGAGGGGCTCGCCTGATCCTTGACAGAGAGGGTGGCGGTGTTGACAATGCCCCCTCAGGGGTTACCCTCTCACGGGCCACCCTACACATCTATATGAAATCCTATTGGCAAAATTTATATGAACCAGTCATTTTTTGCATGTCGCGTAAATATTTACTGTAATCTATAAATGACACACATGATTCGCTCTTCAAGTCTTCTCTTTAAATACAGCGACTTTTGCTCCCCTATTAAACAAATCTCTAGAAGGGCTCAGTGAACTTGTTTGAGCCTCTACAGTGCGGTGCTAGTTTCACCATCAAATATATATGGTCTATAGGGTACCGAAATTTTAAAATAGGTACAAGATAGAGGGGTACAGAAAATGAAGGGTTACATATTGGATTATCAACTCAGCGCTGATAATTCCTAGATTCAACACGATAGGGGACATAGCCATGGGATACCAGAGGTCTCTGGATCATGATCAGCCTCGGCGGATACCGACACTATCGAAAATGACTCCATGATTACGGCTTTGCGGCCAATATAACTTGTTTTTCCTTCGAGAGTGCCTTCACAACGTCAACGCTGACATTCAAGACCTGCGATACCAGGTCAGGGGGCGTTAACGCCAGCCACTGTATCAAGGAGACATCTTCTACGACATCAGAGTTGAATATCTCGAGGTAGAAGAGATCATCCGTATCGGACGTGTTCTCAATATAATGGCCTGTAGAGATACCATTAGTCAAGGCCCCCTTTATGCTATTATAGCGCTCTCTTCGACTTACCTGAGTTGTCAGGGAACACCGCTGTGTCCCCATCAGTAAAATCAAATGTACGTGCATTACCCGCTCCCAGCCATACTGTCGCTCTAGCAGTACCAGACTGGAAGTAGAGCCATTCCACACCCTATTAAAGAATCAGCGACTGTAAATGTAGGACGGTTCCTATAATTGCGCCTAACGTAGCTATCGTTGGCGTAGGACTTACATTAGGATGCCAGTGCATTTCCCGCATACCCCGTGGCTTAACACGCACGATCTGCCCGACGATCTTCTGTGAGACCGGGAAATTAGTCGAGTCGACGCGCTTATACGAGCCACCGCCGCCAGGCGCCTGCGTAAACTCCATCTTTGAAGCCGGGAAGTACCACGACGCATTACCGGTTAGTTGGCCGAAGGGCGAGTCAACCGACTCATCAGCTACCTTGCCAGTGTTGATGCTGCCAAAATTCGGGGGCACGTGGTCGAATGCGGTGCTTCTGTTGTCGAGCCCGAAGTTCTTGAGAATAACCTCCGCGGGTGTATGAGTCAGCCAATCATCAACGTTGAAGGTCAATCCCTCGTTAGCGAAGTCGCCGGCATCGAAGACGAGGAGGTACTCATTCGAGTCTTCAACGCCCTGGATGACGTGTGGCTGGCCCTTAGGGAAGTACCAGATGTCTCCGGCCGTTGCGTTCGCGACCTGGTTCCGGCCGTCGTTGTCAACCATGCTAATCTATTGGATAGTCAGTCAGCACCTAGCACTAACGTGTTGATTGATGATCTTAGTGGCTTACTGTTACTGTTCCATTCGTAACATAGCCCCATTCACTCTGTTCGCTTGATTAGCGGGATGTCAAATCTATGATAAGATCAACATACGCAGCTATGCCAGTGCATTTGCCTGATCGATCCTTTCGTCAGATGATTCTGGGCACCGGCAAAATCGGTGCTTGGAGGGAGGTCAGACTCGAGCTGCCACAAATCTTAGTTCGCCATTCGTCATAACCATAGTATCTAGTTATTCCAACGAAACATACCTGCTCCCGAATGTATCCTCCCTTATCCTTAAGGTTGTTGGATAAAGCAAAGCTCCATTTCAGGTTAGGAACCAACCCACCATCGGTAAGAGGGGGGTTCAGGGCACTCGGATTTTGTAGTTCAATAGCCACATTTTGGCCCTCTATTAAGGGAGCCGAATTAGCAACAGTCCGCATTTTTAGGAGGATATAGAGTCTAGGTAAATACCATCTTCAGGGGCACCCAGACCGTCGGCCGTTGGTTCAGGTACTTCTCTCTTTTCCATCACCGGCCACAAGTGCCTAGTTTGCCTTCTCTTCCAGACCGGAACATGAGTTTGCTCAGTGCCCGCCGTCCTCTCGATATTTCGGTGTTCAGGCAGGCTTGCTTGGGTCGAAACCCAGGCCATAAATAAAGCCGAGAAAAGGAATGAAGCTTTCATCGTACAAAAGCCTTCACAATAGTTACCAAAGGGTATAAAAAATAATGTTTGGCTCACTGCTAGACTTTGTAGTTAAGAAGTCGATGCGAAAGCTAAATCGCGAAGACAATGACCTTTATTTATAGAGATTGCTTCACATTCGGATGTACATTTTAGGTAAACAACTATTATGACATGGTCCTCAATTCCTCCACGGCAATCGGTAGTATGCCGCTTTGCCTCTCGCTATTTATGCGATTCGGTTCCGTCAGGCTGGAGTAACTGCGGCGGAATACAGGAAATAGCGAGGACATATCTAGTTCTTTAGCTTGCCTATGAGAGTAAATATGGCTGACTCAGTCATGCAGGAGCGGAAGTATCAAAAAGTCCTATTTAGTACTAGTGGAATCCATGTGTCCCTATAAACTCTATATTTAAACATAAGATTCTCCGGGTAGAATTCCGAGTAATGCGCGAAGGAGTCACCCTGCAAAAGTTGTGATAATCCAGGTTGGTGTGGCGTTGACAGATTCGCCGGTTCTGGCTTTGATATCCGCAACTTATTGCCACACGGCTATAACTCCTCGCAAAGTCTAGATAGACACCAAAGAATAAGATGAGGCGTCTCGGGGTCCGCTCGGCATGATAATTATCGACCGGCTCTCGGGCTCACGGTGGAAAC
>JAPUUL010001018.1:0-12137 GCA_029590625.1 Lasiodiplodia mahajangana | reverse complement strand
AGCGCAGTTTGATGCTCGACCGCAGTGTTGGCGGGCCCAACGTCGGTGATGCCGCGGGAACCGTGGTCGACACTCGACTGGTCCTGGAGCAGACCATCAATAATCCTAATCGGGAAGACATGTTAGGACTGAAGAGCTTATTTGGATGGGTTGAATGGAGAGCTGAGAAGGCGCAAGAACAACAGCACGATGAGCCAAAGGCAAAGAGACCGTCTGGCCAGAGCGGCTGGTCGAACGACGGCTGGCTGAGGGAAAGTGTCATTGAGAGTTTAAAAGGTGGTGTTTGGCTCGCGGGTAAAGAGTAAAACTCTGGTGGTCTCTTGCAGACACTCATGAATGTAATGATTAATCATGACTAGCTTGCCCACGAGTCACGACAATGCGGTCCTGTTCCAAAGAATGATGCTGATGAATTAAGAAAGGCCACGAGGGAAACAAGGTCGAATACACAAGACATGAGAATACAACTCATACCCACATAGAAACACCGGACGGGGTAGACTGTATTCTAGCTATAAGCAGAACAAAGCATATGTTCACTAACACCAAGGGTAAAATAACAAGGAGACGCAGTGTTTCAAGATCATCAATAGTTATTGTTTTTTTATGTTTACTAAAAATCACCACAAAGCCCACTTATAAATATCGGTTAATGTCATTTCAAAGAAGCCATGAGATCACGAAACCAGTACCACTATTACACGAACCACCACTAACAGGCACCCTCGAAAACCACAAGCACAATGGACAGACGAGTACATGACTGTAGAACAGACCACTGCCTGTGGCCCAAACCGGAAAGTAATGAAATTCCTCGGACCGAGTCGTATGACATTGAAGAGCTCCTTAAGCCGATTCCCGATTACCAACTTAATGAGCCCCTTCAGCCCCGGCAACAAGCTGCAATATACGAGTTCATGTCAGACTACTTGCTGTTTGACAACACCGACTCCGCAACTGAGGAGGAGTGGACAGATTGGATTGATACCGCATACGTGCAGCTCGACAACTACTTCTTCAAAGGCGGGCTTACTCAAGATAATAGGCGACTAGTCAAATTGTTTGTACACGATCGCAGTCAATACGGCCTGTGGTCCTATTACCGATTGGGCGCCAAAGGAGGCATGTATAGGACCGGGCGCCTCGTGGTGTTCCTCGTAAGTGGTATAACTGGGAAACGCTTAGACAAGCTAAGCATCCTCAACTCACTCGTGCACGAGATGATTCATGCTTACCTCGATATTTTCTACCACTACTGTCGAGAGGATCGAGGAAGATGGGGTGAGATCGAAGACGATAGCGGTCACGGTAGCTTGTGGGTTGATATTTTCACACGGATATGCGCGCACATGCGAGACTGGCATCCTAGCCTTGCCAATCTACCCCCCGCTCGGAAGTACTCGACCCCTCGCGAATTTTCGAACCCCTATTTCTCGTGGATGGAACGTCTTTTCCCATCTTCTATCAGGGAGGAATGGGAGGTTAATAACGTGCCTGAACACTCCTGTCTATTGCCCGAGGGCGCGACCATTCGGCCCGAACGCTTGCGGGATTTCAAACGCGCCCTGGTTCGACTCCAGTTTCCAACTTACGAAGCCTTCGTGAGGGCTAAAGCACCCCCGTCAGAAACGGCCTACACTGTCTATCGAATAGCAAAGAAAGGCTTGGAACTTTTTATGATTATCTTTGTTTTCCTTGCGGGTTACCAGGCCGGACGGTTCATTTCCCAGACACTTCTTCCGTTCTTCTCCCAGACCGTTCTCCCGCTCATCTCCCGGACTGTTCTTCCGTTCTTCTCTCAGACAATTGTCCCGTTCTTCTCCCAGACAGTAACCTCGTTCTTCTTCCAGACGGTTCCCTCGTTCTTCTCTCAGACATTTATTCCGTTCTTCTCCCAGATAGTTCTTCCATTCTTGAGTTTCTGGAGTGACGTGCTGACTAGTGAGAAGCCAGTCAATTCAATGGGTATACAAGCCGTAGAGAAGAGGATTATCAGCATAGAAACGGTGAGGATCCCCTCATGAGAGACCTGGCGATTCGATAAAAACTCTACGCTTAGGTAAGTGTACATATACATAGACAACACACTAACAGGACACGGTAGGTTGGGTCAAACGCGGTACGGTACCCATGGGGGGCCACAATTGTTTAGCATGCATTGCTATTGTTTCGTTAATACTAAGATATTACAGAATAATTTTACTTAGTGGTTTTCAACTTGGCTTTGCATAGGACGTTGCATGTCGCCTAAGATTTAACAAGAAATGTAGTAATACATGGATGGTTTTCACTTTTAGCTCGGAACTGTCTTAATGTGACTTGATAAAAATAAGAGTTCTACTGCTGGATTGCTCAGCTTGAATCGATGTGCTGAGTGTGCATTAGAACGGAAAAACAACAACTGCAACACCAACGGCGACTAAACAAGAAAGAAAAATCATCATCATATGACCCCCTGTTCCCCTCGTGCTTGCATCATTTTTTTACCCCCGACGTCAAGAGTGTTTTCGCTTTCATTCCCTAGTTGAAACAGAACCTCGGGCTATAAGGGTGCTTCACCCTTGTTGACCTAAGAGTCTTGTCTTGTGCACTTGCTTATAGAAATAACCCATAAGTATAGCAAGATTGTAGCTGAAATACTCCTGTAAGTTCCACCGCCCCATAGGCGTATTTAGTAAGAATAGAAATGAAACCGAAACGCATCATCTCGCATATTAACAACCTGATATGTCGTCTGGCCTTCACTCATCGCTATCCTCTTTACTCATGCGGTGCCACCCTGACTCAGCCCCCTGACCCTTGTTTCTGACTGTATATGCACAGCCATATCAAGTACCTAGCCATATTTTTACACTGTTTCTACGCTTCACCCAGAGAGATTTGATTCTGGTAAAAGAACCAATTAAATTGAACATTCTCTAGCGAAATCCTCGGCTCATGCCTAACTAACTAGCCTGCCGCACTGGTTTAATCACTCCATCGCCCCTGAAAATGGTTCATAGGTGTACGTGTATCGCTTATTGTGGCGAGGAGGCTGGGCATAAATATGACGTTGTGGCTGTACTCACTCAACAGCCCCCAATGACTGGGGTATTGCAGCGCCTTATTCTCCCCCTGATGTGGGCTCACTACCTGCTCTCGCGTGCTCCCTCTAATGACAGCCAGCTCCAAAATGTAAAAAGCATAAGCCATACGGAGCACCGCTGCGGCATTCCGAGTACCCGCTGATTGGATTCCGCGCCTCATATGGACCGCAATTCCCACTCAGTCATGCGGGGTAGTCCATCATAGCAAACGGGCTTTCAGTTCAACATAAAATAAAACAATAGAAGCTTCCAATCCACAGAAGTCCTTACAGCGCACAGAGTACATACCCTTTTGAAAGCTGTAATGGACCCCCTCAGCATAACGGCATCGTCGATAGCAATATTGCATTCGATTGGTTCGATTCTTCATATTTGCTATAACACGCGCGCTATTCTCAAAGGCAAGCCTTGGTGCCTCACAAAAGTCCAGGATGAAGTCACAGAGTTCAGAGGTGTCTTGGAATCCATTTTCCAGCTGACCCTCGACGCACAAACCTCGGAGAGTGATTTCAAGCGTAATAATGCGTTGTCACTGCTGGCTCAAACCCAGTCTGGCAGAGGCCCTCTGATTCTCTGTCTGGAAGACCTGCAAGCATTAGAAGAGATACTCCTAAAAAAGTACACCAGTCAGCCCCGCACGAGAATGCATGCCGCCATTCGGGCAATAACATGGGACCTTTCCGAAAATGAAATCAAGCCCATCCTCGACCGACTATCACGGTCAAAATCTGCGTTAAACCTTGTCCTCTCTGCGGATGAAGCGTAAGTGTAAATCTACAGCGATCATCGACCGTAAATTAACTCACTTCATGAATAGTGCCTTACTTGTCGAGCTCCACAAATGGTCAAGCACAATGACAAATGATATTCTTCACCTCAAATACTCCGTGAAAGACTTGACTACGGAGTTGTTGATTCAAAAAAATAGTAGGTCCCTAGCCTTTCCTCTACATTTAATAACCATTCAGGCTAACCAGGACAGACCAGTCGACCCAACAGATTTTGCAGTGGCTATCGCCACTTGACTCATGGGATTCGTATGCCTCTGTTATCAAACGATGCCATGACGGCACTGGCAAATGGTTCCTACAGTCTGCGTATTTCAACCATTGGCGAGACGGTAGTCATCCAAATATCTGGCTCAGTGGATTTAGTAAGCATGCAAACAACGCCCTCGTGCGCAGGTATCCTTGATCGCTGACCATATTCCAGCTGGATCTGGGAAAACCGTGCTACTGTGGGTTAAACAGAATTCAATATAAAAAGTATAGAGGAGCTCATCTTTATGCCTTAGGTCGAACGTCATAAGGGAACTGACCCTGTGGGCCCAAGAAGTCACTACGGCGCCTATAGTAGCGTACTTCTATTTTGACTTTCGTAACCCCGAGGCACAGGAATTACGCACTCTTCTCGGAAACATCATTCGTCAAATCCTTGTACAAACTGGCGAAATCCCCGACCTAGTCCAAGATACCTTTCAGACGTGTATGGCTGCGGGGAGCTACCGCAAACCCGAACTTCCATTTCTCCTAGAGACACTGAAACTGCTTACGTACAGATCCCGAGTACTTGTAGTAATCGATGCTCTAGACGAGGCCGAAGATAGAACAGAGCTTTTACTCTTCTTTCAGGATACGTGCAGAAACCTCAATGAAGTTAGCTTCATGGTAGCGAGCCGAGAAAGCGATGATATACGTCAAAGTCTAGGTGACTTTTGGCATGTCCGCATCGAGGACAAAATTGCCGATGTAGATGACGACATTACAAAGTATATCAACTACAGGCTTCGCATAGATTCGAATCTACAATGGCTCAATCCTCAAATCAAAGATGAAATAGCAAGGTCGTTACAGTCTCAATCCTCTGGGATGTAAGTGACGTTCCTTTAGAAATGATAGACGAATACTGACAGAAAACATAAGGTTTCGTTGGGTTCACTGCCAATTGGAAAATCTAGGCAAGCTCCGCACAGTTAAGGCAATTCGTGAAAGTTTGACCCAACTTCCTCAAAATCTTCATGAAACATATGACGACATTTTAGGCCGTGTCTGTCGGGCTGACCAGGAATCTGCTCGGAGGATTCTCTTATGGGTGTCATCTGCCGTACGCCCCTTGAGCTTGGATGAGCTGCATACGGCTATCGCGGTGGACTTAGATATCGACTATTTTAACGAAGAATCCTTACTGCGTAGCCCACAAGACATTCACACTCTAGTTGCAGGCTTGTTGAGTGTTACAAATCAAGGACATGTCACCCTAGCGCATATGTCGATCAAGAGCTATTTACTTTCTACGGAGATACAACAAAGCAAAAATGCGTCCTGCTATGCAATGTCTCAGGAAGCATCTAGCAGAATACTGCTCAGGGTCTGTATGAGGTATATCTCATATTGCCACTTCCGCAACGGCCCTTGCCAGTCCTCCGAGGAGTATATCGATAGACTGAGAAAGTTTCCCTTCCTCAAGCATGCCGCAACATTCTGGCCTTATTATTACAAAGCGTCAGCACCCAACAGTGTATTAGAAGCAGCCGTATTGGATTTCTTCTTACAAGGGAACCGCAAGACATTTATGTCCTGAGTACTGTGTTAGTGCGAGTGGGTAGACCCCATGGGGGTCTACTTAATTACCTAAGGAGGAATTCTTTTATATTTTTCTTATAAAAGAATAAGCAGTTATTTTTATAGTTTTGTAGCTTTTTACCTAAAAGGGCACGTTTTTTAAGGAAAACACCTTTAGTATTTTTATTATAAAAATAANTTATANAAATTTATTTATTTTTATTAAATTTTTATAAATCTTTAAAAGTGTTATATAATAAAGTTAAGCCTTTAAAGTGCGGTTTTTATAAAAACTATATAAGCTGTTTCATTATTTAAATCTTCGTTTAATTTTTACTTTATTAACCTTAACACACTTTTTTAATGATTATAAGCTTGTGTTTTTATGTTTTAGCGTTGTTACCTTGGTTTTATTAAGCGCTTTATTAAGTGTAAAGCGTAATAATGTTATAAAACTAAACTAAAAATAAAATTACACAAGCTTTAAAAGGACCTTATATAAGCTAAACCAAACAAAACTTAAATAAATAAACAAAACTTTTTTACCTTATGCAACAACAATAAGTTAACTTTAGCATTACTAGGTTTAAACTATAACAATAGCTTAAATATAAATTAAACTAGTTTTTTTTTTTAGTTAGCCTTAAAGTTAAAACAAGGTTTTTTTGCTATTAAAAGCTTTAAAAAGCAAATAAAGCCCGTTGAATTTAATGCTTTAAATAGCCCGTTTTATAGCATATTTTGTTTATTATAAAGCTATTATTATAATATAATATTTATATTTAAGTAATTTTGTTATTATTTAAGTGCTTTAATTCTTTTGCTATTTTAAAAGCTATATTATAGGTTATATTTTAACAACGGTTGTAAAAAGCTATTACAAGCAAAAATAACCCTTAAGAATAGCTTTGTAACAGTTTTAAAAAGTACCTATGCTAGTAGGGGTTAGAAAATAGTACTAAAATAGGTGTAGTTCGTAAACCCCTGCTAGCGCAGGTACCTGACATGGGTAGGTTTTACCCAACAACCACTAAGTATGCACACTACTTAAGGCTACTTAGATCCTCAATAATTATCCTGACCCAATCACAGTCATGCTTTGGTCTCTCCACGACGAAACGTTCTCAGACTAAACCAGGTTCAAGACGCGCTATACTCGGGGAATTCTTAGACAACTCGGTAGCGACCTATATACAGTACAGAAGCAAGAGAGACAGTTCACCGTGGGTGTATTCTCTAGATAGGTAGAACCTGGAACCAGGACAATTCACACACACACGTAGGTGGCCAAGCCTCCACAGGACTTCTTACATAAGATGAGCCACAGGCAGACCTGGACTACCGAGACAGTGAACCTCGGGTTACACGCTCTGGCAATGATTGCTGAGTGATCTTCTAGAAAGGCTTTACCTCGGGGTTTCATTGCATGCGCCGTTGCCACATAAATCTGGTGTTCAAAAGGTTGTCAAGCGTTTCTCCCAATGCCAATGCGCCTATAGACACAGTTGCTTGCGCTGCGCATTGTGCCACACCACAAGTCTTCATGGCTGACCGGGCTAGCCAACAGGAGGAAATCTGGCTACTAGTTGCAGCATTGATGTGCAGAGGATGCATGCACGTACACAGGTAGGTTAGGTACGGTATGGCATCTTTACGAGCTAGCGCGCTCGGCGTCTCTTGCACGGTCCACAGATAATACAGCAGGTCTCCAGCAGCCTACCTATCTACCACCTATCTACACTCTGTCTACATACCTAGGTTAGGTAGCTCGTAGGTGCCTACAGTGCTGTAGGCCGCAGTACCTAGCGTGGGCGAATCCGTGAATAGCCCCTGTCTGTCAGTCTCGATCCCAACTCCCCCAACGCACGCCCACACTGTACACGTACCTGCAATCCCTCATACCCTCCCAACCTGCCAGTCTCTTTCGTCCGTTTCCCCATCCTTTTTCACCTTCACTTTGAAAACACCATCGCCCGCCAACAACCCTCTGGCTCAATTCCAGCAGCAGGTCTCGGTTTCTCGGGTTTGCTCTGGTCTTGGCCGTCCGCTCCTTTTCTCCTACATATCTAATTTTTATCCCGTTAGCCAGCATTGTTGTGTCATTTTGACTTTGATTGATCAATCTGCAGCAATCTGCTTGGAAGGAGTTAGATCGTACAAAAACGCCACTGGGGCTTTGACGTTCAAGCGCAACCACCTACGCATTAACTCACGAGGGTTCGTACAACACGAGGTACATCTCCTATGCCTATGATTGCGCAGGCGCTCTTCATCCTCGTCTGCTTGATAATCGCCTTGGAGTCGAGACTCGTACTGATTAAGCGTTAGACTAGACATTGACTTTCAAGCGATCCATTCTCGAAATCCCCGAGTATCCCAATGGTGCCCGGGCACCTCGAGATTTGATCCTTTCTGTCATCGTGTTTTAACAGTGTACCCTATGATATCCAGCTGCTGCTAGTCGCTCTTGGTTTTGTGCCGGGGAGCGGCTTGGAGGACGTAGACAACGACGACATACATCACCAGGAGCCCATGGACCAAGTCGACATCGGAGAAATGAATAATGTTACGACGACTCAACTCGAAGCTTCCACGCTCTCGCAAGACGCCATGGCTAGCTCTGTGAGCCCACAGCTCTCACCACGCATCAACCTACCGCCACCTCCGAATCCTCCCTTCACGTTCCCTGCTCGTCCTTCGTCGTCTGCGCCTTCATCACTATCCAGAACCACGGGCCGGCGCCATCAATCTGCGATAGACATCCCGAAGATTGGTCTAGGAGTCGAATATGCAGAGCCACGTCAACCGTCGGCCGCGCTCCCTGACTTTAGTTTTAATCCAGGCAACAACCTTAGCCCTGAGAGCGCCAGTCGTCGTCCGAGGCCTCCGCCTCTTCCCGACTTTTCTTTTAACCCTGGAGCGACCCCTCCGACAGATGCATCTCTTCTGAGTCCTCAATTCGCGCCTCCTTCTCCCAGAACGACTCCAACCCACATGGGCCACCGTCGTGGAGGCAGCGAATTTGTTGGCGGCAAACTGAGGTCCGGAGAGTCTATCACCCTGATGAGTACAAGCCCGACCAAAAGCGAGAGCGGTTTTGCATCACCAACGTTTCCGACGCCAAGTGGGCCCCGAAAACACCAAAGAGGCCATTCACATCGACGATCTGGTGCCATTTCAAGTCACGACCTCTCGTTGATACTGCAGGCAAGCCCAGGTCCTTCTTCGAGAGGTAGCAGTGCTCCTGCTAGCCCTGCAGCGTTTCATGACCAGACGTTTCTCAATATCAAGGATGAGAAGAACGTTGAAGCAACTGCAACATGTGCTAGCGAGGCTACTACGAGTAAGGAGGATACTCTTGTAGAAAAACCGAGTCAATCTATGCCAGAACTAAGCCCCAAACCCGCTACACGCGCTCGGGTTGGGTTTTCGGACACATTGGAGTTTATACCTCGCCCGCTATCTCTAGTTTCAACCGATACTGCCAGCACAGTGCGCCCAGGGCACTCCGTATCTGGTAGCATCTCATCAATTGCCTCTGTCACGAACTCAACGAACCTCGACCGCGATATACCAGCAATTCTGACCTCACCTGCTCCACGTTCAAAGACAGGCTCTCGCCCAAGCACTGCGGGCGCAGTATTGGAGCGTACTTCGAGCCTCCACGTGCCTGTTGAGGATATCCCATCACCAAAGCGGCGTAACTCGATTCTAATTCTTAATGATCTAGTACAGGCAGAGCCTGGCTCAACCGTTTCTAGTCCAACAAGGACGCCCAAAAGATGGACATTCTTCGGATTTGATTCTTTCCCTGCAGCTGGATCACCCACAAAGGCTAGACCAGCAAGCACATCCTCTTCTGATACGCAGACGAGAGACGATGTTGATACCGCCTCGTCTATTAGTGTTAACGTATCGCAAAATTTAGAAGCTAGCCAAAGCATTGGCGCTGCCGAAGAGAAGAAGAAATCCGGAAAGAAGAAGCAGAAGAGAGTAAAATCCTGGGCCGGGTCAATCCTGACAAGAAAATCGAAATCACGAGCCCAGAAATCCAAGGCGCGTCGCCGATCACAAACACCGCCAATAACCCGCTTAGCCAAAGATGAAGACACGGATGACTTGTCAGAGACAACCGATCATTCATCTGGAACAGAGTTGGGGAACATATCGAACGAATCGACATCATCATATACCAAGACAGCAGAGCATCGCCAAGTCCGTGTCGAGGATGAGGTGCCCTACCCAATGATCGATCTTGATGCAGCACTTGGTCCTTTTAACA
The DNA here is from genome assembly GCA_029590625.1 of Lasiodiplodia mahajangana. Classification (NCBI taxonomy): domain Eukaryota; kingdom Fungi; phylum Ascomycota; class Dothideomycetes; order Botryosphaeriales; family Botryosphaeriaceae; genus Lasiodiplodia; species Lasiodiplodia mahajangana. The sequence goes on along the minus strand of JAPUUL010001018.1, from coordinate 2,208 downwards.
CACCAACTCGTGACCCCCAGTGGGAAGAGGCTCAAAGGACTGGAGCGCCGCCTAAGCGACAGCTCCATAGCGCTGCCGGAATGAGGGGCTTCAGTGGCCCTGGAATGCACTATCATCGCCGAGCTGAAAGCGCCCCTGAAATGCCTCCTTTTGAGGGAGGACGGTTCAGCATTCACCGGTTTGGCAGTTCCTCAACCATGGCCGATGTCTTCGAAGAAGACGAAGAAGATGACGCCCATAGGGATTTTGCAGCCGAAGACTCAACTAGTGAATCCCAGGGCGCAACCACAGGGGACGAGGGAGGGGATACAGATGATGCAGCCTCTACTCCGAGACAGGAGCAGAGTATAGAATTGACCAATCCCCAAACTGACCGCCAAATAACGCCATCATCTAAGAGGAAAGAGAGTGGTTCTAGCTTAGACCTGCCGCCGCCCGGAAAAGTGAGGAATGCGAACTCCTCCAGTAGTCTTCATAATGAGGTCATTGAAGAGGAAACGCTCCTGGTTCCTGCGAGAGGTGAAGTCGTATTTACGAGTTCCTGGGAAGCATCCGATACCGTACCTTCGCCTCGTAAGGCCCCAAATCAGAGTGAAACGACTCCCCCTGATGCGACTTCCATAATTCTCCCAGGACCGCCCGTAATGCCAATTAGTCCGTATGCTATTAGTCATTCATCCTCCTTCCCTTCACCGCGCTCGCCCATGTCGTATGACGCTCACCGGGTGTCTACTGCGCCATCCTCAATCACAGACGAAAACAACTTCCACTCCTTGTTGATGGGAGAACCTGGGCCTGAAGTTGTCCGGCTATCTGTTGACGTTTCGTCTATAACTAGCACGAACTCAACGATGACACGAGATAGCAGCTTCTTTCCTGGTGTTCGGCCGAGGAATATGCCATTCCATGAACAACGGCCGGCGTCCTTCACTACGACCGCCTTTGGACGACGTAGATCTAGTCTAGCTAGCTTGAGCCGTCTCATTAGTAGCGCTCATGGGGAACGTAGCAAGCTTAGCATGGAAGTGCCATTTGACAATGAAGCGGAAAAGAAATCCAAACCTAGCAGGTCGAAGCGTTTAACGAGGATGATGCAATTTTGGAAGCCGAAAGAGTCTGGCGGCTCATAGGCGGCCTTCCGATGTGTTCTTGGTATTGAGATACGTCAATGTATCGCCAAATCACGCTATTCGGCGTATTCGTACGAAGCCGATTACACACCGAACGAAAGGCACGCTTAGGATCAGATCCCAGAACATGATGTTCCTGCCAATTCACACTATTCCACATCAAGGGTTTACCCAGATGTTTGATAATGCCCTGAACTCCGAATTAGTTCATTAGCAAGGGCACGAATCTTTAGTCCTATGACTGCTGTAATAGCATCCACAGGTAGACGATATGTATAGCTACAGTGGACGGAAACTAATGTTTTCGTCGAGATAAATGGGGATGAGGAAGTTACTCTTTTTTATTGAACATAACGCCGTGGAGGGGATGGCGAGGGAACTGGGCAAGGACAGGGCCAGAGCATGTTTGACTCAGAAACGAGTCTTGAAGATAGCCAACGACACTAGCTACATATACTGACGCTACCGCCGTTAGCATACACATCTAGCTAGATATGTACAAATATAATGAACATATGAACTTGCTCCAGACGTGTTTTCTCTCCTGTTTTGCAATTATGCCCGTTCGCTGGAGCTCTGCAGATTTGTTTCTGTTGAAAGCAAAATGACGATACCTGAGTTGAGTGTTGAGTAGAGAGCAGCTGTACCTATATTAAGTACATTACGTATAGGTAACTACCATACAAAGCCTCGGCTTGACCCACTTTAACTCTACAAGTACCAACCAGTACCGCGCTAAGGGCAACTTAAACTTAGCTAGAGGTGTCTATCGAATACCTACCTGTCTGCCAGCTCGCGATTCTTCAGATGACATTTAATGGTGCGGTATTCCTTGTACATGTCAAAGTCGTGATCAATTCCCACCCCCTCTCTAGACAGACCGGCCAAGCTTTTCCGAGCATTGGCCCTTGAGCTGCCGACTCCGCCAAGTGCTTAAAGCGCACTTCTCCTTCACGTATTAATATATAGACGGAAACGCGAAAGTAAATAGGCGGAAGAGGGGGAAGAAAAAGAACAAAGCGATAAGACGGAAGCATCAGAAATAATGACTTCGACCCCTCCACGCAGCGCAGCGAAG
>JAPUUL010001017.1:0-12143 GCA_029590625.1 Lasiodiplodia mahajangana | reverse complement strand
CTATCAGTGCACCTTTTGTACAGATACATTTGCGTCGAGGTATGACTGGACGAGGCATGAGGGAACCCTCCATCTCCCGCTCGACAGGTGGACTTGCCTCCCTATAGGGTCGAGGTATATAAAATCGGGAGAAGACACTGCGAGATGTGCCCTTTGCGACGCCACGGACCCCTCTGACGACCATATTCTCAATCACAACGCGGCCGCTTGCACAACTAAATCCTTAAATGCGCGGGTATATCATAGGAAGGACCACCTACGACAACACCTCCGCCTCGTGCACCGTGTGACAGATATGATCCCATCGATGGATTCTTGGAAGTCCGAGATTGTGAAGATCAAGTCTAGGTGCGGATTCTGTGGCGAGGTTTTCACGAAGTGGAGCGATCGCAATGATCATCTGTCCGACCATTTCCGCGAAGGGGCTCTAATGAAGGAATGGAAAGGCTGTCGCGGGCTAGAACCCGCCATTGCATTGCTAGTTGAAAATGCAATTCCCCCTTATTTGATAGGGACCGAGGCTACTGACCCGGACCCCTTCAGCGCATTACGGCCGGGCTCCAAATCATTCTCCCAGGCAAACGCAAACCGGTCTTCACCTCGGACAACGTTTGAAGAACTCACAGCTCGCTTAGGCGAGTATGTCCACACAACCATAAGCAATGGCATTCTAGTCACGGATGAATTACTGCGAAAAGAAGCCCGAGTCATACTCTACGGCGACGAGGATCCTTGGAATCAGACGCCAGCCGATAACCCTCAATGGCTTCACATGTTCAAATTAGGTTATGGCTTAATTGTTCCCCTCGCCGCGGGCCTCCCCTCCGCCCCGCCTTCAGGTACAGCAGGTGGCGAAATATTACAGTCTATCATAGCTACACTTCCTATTGGCATGGCGCCGTTCACAGCCCAGAACATGCAGCACGCCGCAGGAGACAGCGCCATGCTTTTACCACCAGTATGCAACATCAATACCGAAGGATGCGAAAGTGCGACTACATTAAGTACCTATATTCCCTGGTCATGGCAGACTCCAGAATGCCTAGCTGAATTCCGTCAGATGGGGTGCAACCCGATGCTGACCACTGAGTGCTCCAACACGGCTTGTGGACTGCTCGCCCCGACCACTTTCAATTTTAGTACTTCAGATGAGCCTGCGTGTCTTCTTTCACCCCAGACGTACCCCTTTCCAGCCCCTCTTCTTGACTCACTAGACGCGGTCACTGAGCCCGGTGGTCCTGGCTCCATGGAGGCCTTAACCGACACCTTTGGGGTGAATCCTTTCCCCTTTAACGCGGGATAGTATGAGGAGCTGTTTTTNAGACCCGTAATAGCTTTTTTCCCCTCCTAATGCGATAAGGTGTGTTTATAGTCCATACTTCTAAACGCGAATGATGCGGTGATTGATGATAGCTCATATTTAACTCGATTTCATATGGTGATGGTCTAGCATGTCCCATTGTTTCATATTTCCAGCTAATAACTAAGCAGGATATAAACACGCGGTCAAAATTCCCATGGCCAAACATGTATCTTTGAACTGAGCAACTTTCAGCATCTAGTCCCTCTGTATGTTGGACGCCTTGACCTTATCTGCCGCCTCTACCGCAAGTCCAAATTCTTGTATGAGCCCGTCCGTCTCCTCCAGCCCAGCCGATACTCTGATCTGCGTCGCTTTCAATCCGTACTGTGCAGCCCAGTCCAGCCTCTTCTTATAAGCACACATCGTATAAGCGAACACGAGAGTGAACGGGGCTCCTAGATGAGGGCCTTTGTATAAGTTGAGACGGTCGTAGAAGGCAGCCGTAGACGGCAGATCGTCAAACTCTACGTTAAGGAGGCAGCCGTAGCCAGGCGAGAACTCGTCAGTATCCTGTCGCATGAACTGCTTGTAGTATACCCCCGATGAATTTAGGGATGGATAGTATACTTTGCGCACAGCGCTGTGAGGGTCGTCAGCGCAAGATTGCAAATATTCCGCAATTCTCCTCGCGTTGTTATTCAGTTTCACCGTCCTGGAGAGATAATCGCGACTGTTGCGCTCTATTGTGATGGCATCATCGATATAGAGCTCCGGTACGTAATGCTTATCGAAAAGAGATTTTAGCTCGTGATATTTCCGAGAACCTCTGTTGAGGATCGTGGAGCCGGCGATGACGTCCGCGTAGCCGTTGAAGGATTTGGTAAGTGACGTTGCAATCACATCTGCCACGCCGGATATATCGACGTTTGAGAAGCTACCGACAGTGTCGTCAATAGCGAGGATGGTGTCGTACTCGTCGGCCAGCGCCCTGAGTCTTTTGAGATTCGGCGTTGTCAAGATAGGGTTGGCCGGGAACTCGGCCCATATCGCCCTCACTGTCCGGCCTTCATCACGCTCCTTCTGAAGGAACGAGTCTAACTCGGACAAGTCCTCATCTGTCCCGAGGCCAAAAAATTTATAATCGTGAGCTATCTCCTCGAAAAGTGTGAGTGTGTTCATAAAGGCCATCCCGAAGAGTACCGTTGTTCCAGGGCCTAGACTGAGCAAATAAGAATGTGGTTTATAGATGGCGGCCATTCCAGTGGGGAAGAAGTATATATCGTCGCTGGAAGGTTGCATGTTTGAACCCAGGGCGGCTCGGTTCAAAAGCTGGGCAATTCGCTCTCGCAAGCACTGGTGTGTCGGCCCTTCAAAATGCGCCCGCGCACTATCGGGTTCGGCGACCCTTACCTCGCGAAGCTCGCTTACATGTAGCAAGTTAGCCTCGGCAAAGCGTGACGAAATACCAACACCCGGCGTACTCCAAAAGCCACCAACAGTCGATCGACTGCCCCGGGGGAAAACGACGGCAAGGAAACGATCCCTCGCAACAAATGAACGGATCCTAATCTGGTCAACGGGAACCGGCTGCTTGTCCGGATTGATTCTCTTGTTAGAGATGGCGTACGCAACGCATTCTTCGGCTGACTGCAATGACGAGAAAATGAGGCACGACATATCGTCCTCAGCTCCGATGTGGCGAAGGGTCGCGGAGGATAGCTTTTGTTTCCGACTACATTAGCTCTAGCTACCTAAAGCATTGACCTGCGCTTACACGAGCAATATCATCATTTGGGCGCATCCGTGGATAGACGTTCTCGAAGTTGGCGATGAGGGAAGCCGAATCTTCACCATATCTCTCGACATCCGCCCATGTGGGCATATGAACAGTGATGGAATGGCGGTTGGCTGGCGGTACTGCTTGACCAAGGCCTAAAGTAATTTGAGCCGACATAATGTTTCTTTTAGACAATAGATCTTGTGATATATATCTAAGCAGGCTTAAAATACGAAGCGCTTCGTTCCGCAAGTGAAGATAGTTGAGATGAGACGAGGGGCGTACCCAACGGTTATATGTGGACGAGTGGCCGCACATCGGATTTGTAGGACACGTCATGCATAGGCCGTGCGTACAATTATTCTATTCTACTACCTACGTAACTATGTTCGTCCTATGTTGTAGTTTACAGACAGAGTGCAAAGTAGCTAAGGCAACATTGAAGTTGAGATGGTATAATAGCTGGATAGAAGTACCGGAGAGGTACATCAGGTAGATTAGCTAACCATCAACTAACCCCAAAAAGGCTCCTGGATACAAGGCATAAGCGGGGATTTAGCCCCACATCTGCTGTCATTCAACGCCCTACCCGCGAAATAGGGCGGCTTCTAGTGGGACTCGCTAACTAGCCCAGGCGACAAGGAGTCTGCGTTGGGCGTATCCGTATCTTCTGTCCCGAAGCATAGATCGGGTGCTTAATAAGTTGGAAGACGATACAGCATCACTTTTTCTTATTCACATCGAGGAAAGAAACGAGGGGAATATAATGAAAATATTGGTATATGGAAATGGGGCGGGAAGGGGAAACCACTATCAATTAAAGTTATTGGCCCGCTGAACGCTATTCATTATGCTGTGTTCCTTATGCGACGCCTTCTACAATGCATCTCAGCCACCCACTTACATACTTTGAAGATGTATTTCTCACACCGCATATATGCTAGTTAATCAGCAAATACTGGAACTTAAGACATATAAATTAGGGCTCAATGACAATGATTAGGACTTATACCAGAAATTATTTAGATCGCTATGCTTCAGTAGTAGTTCGTTTATCACCTCCGCATTATACACCACCATGGATATCCCGCGATCGTCGGCGTTATCAACACAGAACCAGGATGAGTCTAGCACGGCCGAAGAAAACCATGATACGCTAGAACAGAATGTCCAGGAACAGCTCTCAGAGAAAGAAAGCCGCACTAGAGCAAAGACTGTTAGCATTATAGCTACCGTGTGCCTCACTTTCATTTTGGTCGGACTAGTAAGTAACGGAAAACTCTTATTCCTATCGTTCCATGTCCGCAGTGATTATATTATCCCACTCTCTTCTCTAGAAAATTATAGAACTAAGCACGAATATGAAAAGGATAGTAATATTTTAGCGACAGCCGTCCCGGCTATGACGCGGGAATTTGGGAGCATTGCCGACATTGGTTGGTATGCCGCTGTCTAGTTAGTACTACCATCGATCAAAGTATAAGTAGCTACTTCATATCTAGGACTAACCGAGAGTTTTCCCGTAAAGCCGCCTAGCAGCCGGCTCGTTCCAATTCCCATTTGGGAAGATCTATAGCATGTTCCCGACTAAACCTATCCTTCTCGCTGACCTAGCGGTATTCGCCGCGGGGAGCCTTCTTTGCGCGCTCGCGCCTACACCGACGGCTTTTATTCTTGGTCGTGCTATTGTAGGACTAGCCACAGCCGGCGCAGTCGCTGGTGCTTTTGCGTACGTGTCACAACTATATATTTCTGCCTTGCCACTGCTGACCCGTAGACAGAATCATCGTGCACAGCACGCCGCTACGGAAACGGCCTACCGTTGCCGGAATAGGAGGCGCCACCGAAGCTGTCGCATCTATAGGCGCGCCGCTCATCGGAGGCCTTCTCATCGACCATCTAAGCTGGCGATGGTGCTACTACATCGAGCTGCCGTTGATTGCCCTCACGTTTTTCATCGTGCTGTTCGCTTACAGGAGTCCACGGCACCGGAAGGGGACTTCCGATCAGATGAAGACAAACATACGCCAGCTAGACTTACTTGGGGCTGCATTGTTTATTCCCTGCTTGACCACGCTTATTCTAGCTCTTCAATGGGGAGGGATCAAATACCCATGGCACGATTGGCGGGTTCTGCTGAACTTGGCATTCTTCGTTATTCTGTTGATCGCGTTTGCTTGGCTCCAACGACACCGGAAAGATCAGGCAATGCTCCCGACACGCATTTTGGTCCGGCGAAGCGTACTTGCTGGGTTATGCTTTAGCTTGTGCAATAATGCTGCACTATCTATCGTAGAATACTATGTATGTATATCAGCTCGGCCGTAGCCACATCCACGCTAAGGAAAGGAGTAGCGCATCAGCTAACGAAAGGTAGATGCCAATCTATTTTCAAGTCGTCCGTAAATCGTCGGTTTTCATGTCGGGCGTTATAATACTCCCCATTAGCATCGGACTTGTGATCTCGGTCTTCCTAGCTGGTTTCCTCACCTCGAGCTTTGGCTACTACAACCCGTTCATGATAGCCACGGGTATCTTAACTCCTTTGGCGGCCGGCTTGATGACGACCCTCGAGATCAAAACCGCGGTCTGGATGCTGGTTCTGTATCAGGGCCTACTTGGTTTTGGCGCAGGCATCGGTTTCCAGGGGCCACAGGTAGCCGTGCAGACTATCTTTCCTGACGACGACTCACAGATCGCTCTCGCCATCATTCAGTTCGCTCAGTCCATTGGTCCCGCTATTTTCGTTGCTGTTGCCCAGAACATATTCGCGAGCCGTCTGCTGTCAAATATCCAACATAATGCTTTCGATCTCGACGTCACCAGTTTAATTGACCAAGGCCTGACAATCCCTGAAATTTCAAGTCAGGATATGATGGCAATTATCTCTGGTTATGCTCTTGCACTTACTCAGACGTTCTACCTCGCCGTGGGCTTGTCTAGTTTAACCCTAGTCAGCGCTTTGGTGATGGAATGGCGATCTGTCGAACGTAAAACAGGATAGATATACTAACTACCCGATGGGTCAATTACATTTTATTCATAACGAACTGCCGTCAAAAATGAGATGAACATATGCCTGGCGAATATCGGCGACGAAGCATTTAGCTAAGTTACGAACGACGACAGCTACTATCGCTAGAGGTGCAGTTGATACCCCATATAGAATGCTATGTATACCCCCTATATGACGAGCATTTGGCGACATGACCGTCGCAAGGTGTGCTACACGTGTAGCTTTTCCTTGTAGTGTATGATGAAGCCATCAACGTCTCCTAATAGGTAAGATAGTGATTCGGGGATTGAGGTGGAAGAGCAAATAACTAGGGCCTCGACTCGACACGAATAAGAACAGCGAAGGGCGAATGATGTTACAACCCCCCACCATTATAGTCAAACCCCACCGAACAATGTTTGGAGAAGAGCATCATGCTTCCCGAATGCTTAATAGTATCAATACTATCATTCATTAACAACTCGGCCTCGTTGCGGCTTAGGATGATTGCGAAGAACCTCGCGAAAGTGATACCGCTGCAGGGAGCTCGCCAGCGGTCGGACAGCGCTAAGAAATGCTACATACTAGGTGTGATTCTTGGGATCTTGTTCATCTGGCTTTCGCAGACGACGCATTTTGCCGTCAATAATCCAAACGCAAACTTGAAAGACATACTAAAGTGTGCTACTGGCAACTTTCATGACGACCTTTCGTTTTTAGACACGGCGAAACCCATACGGGCTGATGAATTCTTCGGGCGGCGCGACCGACTTGCTCAAGCCCTCGTCGCCTCTAAGGCCGAAGCCCTCGTCGCCTCTAAGGCCGACGCATTCGTTCTAGAGCCCGGATTCAGTTTCCAGTATGTGTCCACTCACTATTTAAGTAATTTTTTTTTTCGGGTCGCTTATGATGCCCAAAACATAGATACTACGCAAACACATCTCAAACAGATTGGGAACCGTGGGAGCCTGAAGAGCGGCCCTTCTTGATGCTCATACTGCCCCAGGTCTCACAATCGGGAGACGTGACGGCAAAGACGGCATTCCTAGCACCGCATTTCGAAGAAGGCCGTGTGCGGATGCTCGGAATCCCGTCGCAGGAGGACGAGCTAGACATTATAATCTGGGAAGAGCATTGGGACCCATATGCTACGCTGCTCGAATCACGCCTTTTCGTCGGCTTCAACGATACTACAACGCGGCGGGCGCCGAGGCTTATAGTAGATGAGGAGATTCGCGATTTCATATCTCGTGGCCTCGCGAACGCGGGCTTTGAGACTGTGGGCTTGACTCCGGAGGTTGAGCTCATCCGTCAGATCAAGAGCCCGGCAGAAGTGGAGATCTTACGCGCCGTCAATACAGGCACCGTCGCCGCCGTGCGGGCAACACGGCCGTGTCTAGTTCCTGGTCTGACGGAAAACGAGGTCCAGGATATTCTCAATCAAGTTTTACTTTCGGTTGGGTTTGATCTCTTTTTCAACATCGTACTCTTTGAAGAGGACGGAGCGCTACCGCACGGCGGGTTCGTCGTGGGTTCGAAGAAGCTAACAGAGGACACGATGATTGTGATCGACGTCGGGTGCGTATTGAGTTCGATATTCGCATGCATATAGTTAGTTGTATGATACTGACCTCTGCCAGTGCCCATTACCTCGGATACGCTTCAGATATCTGCCGTAGTTTCTTCATTGACCCCGTACAGTCAAGTAACGCAAGTCGTGTCACTAGGTGGCTCCGTTTGCTGGGGCTCCTACCGTTACCCGAACGTGTCCGAGACATCTCGAATCCGGGGCTGCGAGAGGAGAAGCTGAAAGTCTGGGACGTTGTTCTTGCGGCCCAATCGGCAGCAGCAGCCGCTCTAAAGCCTAACAATACTGCTGCTAGCGTCGATGTAGCAGCTCGTTCAGTCATCCAGGATGCCGGGTACGGTGAACGGTTCACGCACCGATTGGGCCATGGGATCGGGATTAAAGGTATGGTTGTCTTACCTACATACATCCATCTTATTGCCATTTCTTACGCCATGCGTATACATGTTATTACCAACACCGGGGATGTCCATCATGTTATCCTTATTGCCATCTATCATTAAATCCCGCTAACTATAGGCCTTAAAGCACATGAGTCGCCTTATCTCAACAAGTGGAATAGAGAAGTGAGGCTCCAACCAGGTATGATATTCACGGATGAGCCTGGAATCTACATAGAAGGGAAGTTTGGTGTTCGCCATGAAGACGTCTACTTGGTGAAAGAGAACGGACAGGCAGAATTGCTCACTGGTCAGAGGGCCGCTAGCCCGTATAATCCGTAGAACGACGGGCCGTTTCTATGCAACCAACCGCTGCGGTGATACTGCTGCTCAAAGTCTTACCGCATCGACTTCTGCAACGGTTGACCAATGGCCTACCGTTCAGTGACAGGCATTCCCGAGTTACCAAGCCAAACAAGCTCGTATTCTCTGGGGAACCTGCACATGGCTAGGCGTAAACAATACGCCTTTATCAAAGTACTGGGTGTTCCGGTCTAGTTGATCACCTCATTCAACATGAAAGTGAGCATATTTTCCGTGCTGCAACATGACTCCAGGAAAAATATCAATAGCCAAGATAAACTCCATAATCTAGAGTATCCGCCAAGTCGGGAGCGGCCTTCCCTTAACAACTTAAAAGCGACGGACATCCCGGCAAACGGGGTTTCTTGGCTGTCCTCGTCCGCAAGGGTTCCCTGCCATATCTTTATCGAGCTTCCCCAGTCCTGCCCAGCTAGTGGCTGGGGACCTTCCATCTTCAACCTAGCTCCATGGACCCCTGTGGGCGCCGATCGTGACCATCGCCATCTTGGATAGGTGCAGAAATACCTAGGCGCTTTGTCAGTGGCATACCAGCTCGACGCGAGCTTACAATACTTACTTACCTACCCATCCCTATCGCGACATCCATATCGTATTACGCATAGGTACCGACCATCGTCCCAAGAGCCGCTGCACCTGCCTGATGCGATCGAAGCCCGCTTTGCTCATCGCGCTGTAAGCACTGCTGTCCCAATCCCAGTCCTACCCTGCGATTCTTCTCGAATAATAGCATTGGAGACCCCGTCGCTCGAGCTATGTGCCTTTCTCTTGCTCTTGTCCCCTAGCTAGCCATTGTTATCCAGGAGAGTATCTATACTAATCATTGATATCGTGACAATGGTTGGATATAGCCGGGTCTTGGGGCTGTTCGGCCTCGTGTCGGCAGCCCAAGCGCTACAGAGGTCGTCTCTACCTATTAGCGAGCTCAAGAAACAGGTATGACGATAGCATTCTCATTTATATATAGCGCCGAAACACCTCTAGTTAGTCAATTAAGCTCACACATGACGGCGAGCAGATCCGAGGCGCTGCCAAGCTGAGTGCTCGAGACGTCGACCCTCTGCTTCTCTATCCCGAGTATAACCTCTCGACGCCCATCGATCACTTCCACAATGACTCCTTGTACGAGCCTCACTCCGACGGCAAGTTCAATCTGCGTTATTGGTTCGACGCCACATACTACAAGCCTGGCGGCCCAGTCATCGTCCTATGCGGTGGTGAGACGGACGGGGCTGGCCGACTGCCGTTCTTGCAAAAGGGAATCGTCTACCAGCTCTCCAAGGCAACGAATGGGTTGGGCGTCATCTTAGAGCACCGATACTACGGCTCAAGCATTCCCACGAAGGACTTCAGCACAGAGAACCTTCGTTTCCTGACTACTGACCAAGCTCTTGCCGACACGGCCTACTTCGCCAACAATGTCAAATTCGCAGGCCTCGAGGACGTAGACTTCAGCCCCAAGACGACGCCGTGGATTGCCTACGGTGGCTCGTACGCCGGCGCATTTGTCGCGCTCCTACGAAAGCTCTACCCCGATGACTATTGGGGGGCGATCTCATCCTCGGGTGTGCCGGAAGCTATCTGGGATTACTACAAGTATTTCGAGGCTGCTGCTGTTTACGGCCCCGCTGCTTGTGTCGAGTATACCCGCAAGACCAACGACATCATCGACAAGATTCTTCTCAATAAGAAGAACAGCAAGTATGTCGGCCAGCTGAAGGCGGCATTCGGACTCCCCAACGTCACCCACAATTCCGATTTCGCCAACGCCATCAACGCCGGTATTTACGGTCTTCAGAGCTATAATTGGGACCCCACACAGAGCTCCGATCAGTTCTTCGACTACTGTGACATTGTCGCGTCGAACACGCTGAAGTACCCCAATACGGAGTCTCTGAGGAGCTCGGTCAACGAGCTTATTAAAGTCACCGGTTACGGCAGTGAGGTCAATACATTGTCGAATCACGTGCTTAACTATATCGGCTATTATCTCCCCAACGCTGCCAGCTGCAAAACCGTAAATCAGGACGACTGCTTCGGCACGTACGACCCGACGTTCTACGCCCAGGATTCCATCACTCAGTCGTGGCGTCTCTGGCCATACCAGTACTGCACACAGTGAGTACCTAAACCCGTGCGAGAGATGAACCGTGATAAGACAGACTCTAACATCAATATAGATGGGGTTACCTCCAGACCGGCAGCGGTGTTCCCAAGAACGAGCTTCCCCTGATCTCGCGAACCATCGACCTAGAGTACAGCTCGCTGATCTGCCGTGATGCCTTCAACATCACCAAACAGGCCGACGTCAACGCCATCAACAAATACGGCGGTTTCAACCTCAGCTACCCGCGCCTCGCCTTCGTCGACGGCGAGTGGGATCCCCTGGCGCGCAGCAGGCGTGCACGCGATCGGGCTCCCCGAGCGCGTGTCCACCACCTCGGAGCCGTACATTCTGATCTCCAAGGCTGTCCACCACTGGGATGAGAACGGCCTGTTCCCCAACGAGACAACGCCCCACGCTTCCGCCCGCGCCCGTCGCCGACGCGCAGAAGCAGGAGGCCATTTTTGTGAAGAAGTGGGTTGAGGAGTTTGCCCAGGAGAATAGTCACTGTAAAAGAGACAACTGAGTCTGCCTAACCTTGTAGTGAGTTACTGATAACGTTTGTAGATATCGTAAGCGAGCTAGACGAGCTCTAAGCCCGGAGAGTATAGTAGCTTGGTTTTATACTTAAATGTTACCTGTTACTTAACCATAATCATTAATTCGATTCTGTCGCGCCGACTTGAGGAGGTTGCTTGTGTATGAATGAATTTCGGCATTTCGATAGACACAGGGCTCTTGTCGTACTGTTGCTTGAATTTTCCTATATATGTCTTGTGACGCATTATAATAGTACATCATGTCTGGTTCAGAGTTTCGACGCTGCTCCCGTCGCGTTGTCAACGCCAAAAACAATCGCCCGGTTCATATCTAAGTTAGCCTGAGTGTCTGAATTTGTCGACTGGTTCGTCATCGACATGCCCCTGCTAACGAAATAACGCCGACACATCTCTCGTGCCACCGGGCCATCGCTGCTCTTCACATCTAGCAAAAATAGAACAGCCATGAGGGTCTCCGCAAGATTCCACAGAATGCCCCTGGCATCCTGTACCAGGTCTTCTTGAGCGTTTGCCTCTAACCGGGCTCTCAATGCCTCCCATTGTTTCGTAATATGTGCGTTTTTAACCCCCTTTTCCCCACTCAATATGACTAGGTCCAGCGCTTTGATGCTATCAGGTCCTCCCTTAGGATGCTTGAGCGCCCGGACGAGATCAGTTCCCAGAACGTCCGTTGTGCCTTCCCAGATATTGAGCACGCATGTATCCCTGAACAGCCTTGCAAGGTTGATATGCTCGGACTCGGCGTTCTCCAGATATCCCACGCCACCAAGGGATTCCATACACGCGTATACCAGGGGTATAGCCTGCTTGGTAACGTATGCTTTCAGTAAGGGAGTGACCACTCGCAAAAGTGGCGTGACAAGTTCAGAGGGAGGGGTGACTGCGGCGACGGCGGGTGGAGGCGTTCGAGTTGACGACCGGTGCTCCTCCAATCCTAGCAAGTAGCTGCTGTAGAACGTGAGCATCATCATGGCATGGTGCTCGACGGTCATGTCGGCAAGCGTGCGCATATGCAGCGCACTATCCACAAGCCTCATGCGCTTCCCACGACCAGC
>JAPUUL010001016.1:0-12156 GCA_029590625.1 Lasiodiplodia mahajangana | reverse complement strand
CCTGGTCGACGAACTTGGAGCGCATGTCCTTCTCGCGGCGGCCGAGCTGGGGCGCGTCGACGGTGATGAAGAGGCCCCTGCACCCGCGCCTCTCGGCGTGCCGCACGATGCGCTCCGTGATGGCGCGGTCGGCGTTGACGTACAGCTGCAGCCACTGCACCTGGTCGCCCCGCCGCGCGTCGACGATCTCGTCGAACGAGCAGGACGCGAGCGTCGGGATCATCTGCACCACGTTGTGCTTGTGCGCCGCGCGCGTGAGGACCACCTCGCCCTCTGGGTGGCCAAGCTTGCCGAGGGCTGTGGCGGTCACGTAGAAGGGCATGTCGACCTTGGTGCCGAGCATGGTCGTGCTGAAGTCGACGTGCTTCACGTCCACGAGGATCTTGGGCCGGAACCATATCCGGTGGAAGGCCTCGTGGTTCTCTCGGAGCGTCTGGATTGTTGCCGTGTTAGTTGTGATCTGAATTTAGATCTACAACTCCTAGCAGTTCCATCCCGAACTGAGATGAGAGGGGAAGTAAGGGAAGTACATACTATTTCATCATCGGCCGCGCTAGAATAGTACCCCCAAGCCGTCTTCTTCATCACGTTCTTAGCAACGGATTCGAAGTCCATCAAGTTATAACACTGCGAGAGTAAGGGCTTGTCCTTGATGCGCTGTTGCCGGGCGGCCTCATCTGGATCCTCAACCTCCTCTACCCTAGCGACGGTGTTCATGTCGACGGGGCCTAGGTGCTTAGATCTGTCTAGATACTTGTCTAGGGTGTCTGGAGGGTGAATTGGGTCGAACTCCTCAGTTGCATCTTTTCCCTTTTTCGCGTATTCATCAGCACAACAAACCATACGCCTGAGAAGGAAGCCACTCACAGCATATTTTAATATAATCTTCATCCCACCAGGGTGTTCTGTATTTCTACGTTAGTAAGACTCACGACATGTGGTTATCCCTCATAAGGGAGAGACGGGTAAACTCACCGGGCAGAAATTCGGTGACATCGTATGCTTTCCCCTATCGAATGCCATAAGTTAGTACCTGAGGTAAGTAAAGTCCTCATGCTTTCGATGAGATCTCTCATACATGTATCACGACCCAGCAAGAATCTTTGTTATCATGTTTCGCGACCTCGGGTCCTGAGAGCGGTGGCATGATGAAGGAGCCTGTGACTTATGAACGATGACCAAACTGTGTGTTTCGATAGCTCAATTGTAGAGCGTTGTCTCGAATTCGAGGTGGGTGAATGTCTGAATTGCCGAGGATTAAATCCGGAGTTGCTTGGCCAACGTGGTGATGTCACACCGCAAAAGATGTACAAGGATATCAAAACTCTATTGAGAAGGGGACAGAAGAAGCTGCAACAAGTCTGAGCAATATATATCGCTTCTCATGTATTAGGAACGAAAATGAGAGAGNAAAAAAATCGTCAACAATTATAGAGTGTCGATTGTATGCAATAAATTCAGGTCGGAAGGTCTAAAATCATGAGGCTTTTCAAATCAGCTGGTGGCAATTGGAGAACGTTACCAGATAGTCGTTCCACTTCCAACGCTAAACCGCAAACCACCAAAGCTAGTCCTGAAACAGAATCCCGGTGCCCCGACCGCAGAAACACCCCGGCTTTGAAGAAATTCTGGGGGATCTTGGCGGTGGATTCTTTCTCGGGACCTCGGTCAAAAGGATAGCGATCATACTAATAGGGGTCACAAAACCTAGCTTAGAGATAAACTCATCTCAATATTCATACTCATTTTCATTTTCATTGTAACTAGTATGTCTTCGTGATATAACTCGTATTCGGGAGATTCGCTATAGTGCTATTAGATATGCTTGTGCATTTTAGTTTTATTGCACTGTGACACAACTCAATACAAATGACAAGAGTCTCAGTTATGATAAAACAAGCGAGCAAAATGAGTAAACCCTTTACAGTTGATCAGTAGCTATGTGATTCTACCATATTAGTCGGGCTTGAAGTCGGCACAACAATTTTGAACTTTTATATCTGGGCGCCCCTCATTCGAATTGCTTGTAATAGAGTATATACTGTGCGATAATGAGTGTGCGTAACCTACATGGATATCTGGTGTCACACGCACTCAAACAAGGTTACACAATATGTTCAGCTTCACTGCTGACATAGATCACGCCTACTAACATACGATGTCTCATGGTTAACGTAGAAGATAAATCAGCTGGAAGTGATCAGGCAAAAAAAGGCGAGAAGCTAGGTTACACGCAGGAAGCTAGAATATAAATGCGCCGTAGAGTTCTTCCCAGGCAATATAAGCTTAGGGGATCTCTGAGGCGCTTGTAGCTATAGAAAGCTGTTATGAAGCCGACTAGGTTTACAAGCTCTTAAATATCGCAAGTCCATACTTAGAAGCGATTATAATACAACATCTCACGTCGCTATAAGATTTAAGGTACAATTGCCAGCAATCTTGGCATCCTCCATGAGACTGGCCGACATTTTTCAGGGGTGAGCCGTGGTAGGCCATTTCACGATTTACGTAGCATAGGTTAATAATACCTTAAGCGTGCTGTATTGTAAAAGAGCCTGGTATGTATATTGAAACTACCTGTGCATTCCCTTAAACAAAAAGGCATTCTAACAACTGGCACGAGGGCCATCTTACAACTCTCACACCAATCATTCAACATTACGTCATCCCCAACTTTTTTCCTACAACAAAAAATATATATAATAGTACCTTGAAGCGAATGTGGTATCTGATCCCAAAGCCTTATAACCTTTATCCATTGTGCTCGAAACGAGGTGAAAACTAGAGAGATTCCGGTCTCTTCTCATGGCTGCTGCTACCGTTGTCATTCATGACAGCGGCGGGCATAGGCTGGTCCTCGCCGCTCAGCTCCTCGAGGGTCTTGCGCTTAGTCTCAGGGACGCAGAGGGTGGTGAAGATACCCAGCAGCATGAATAGGGCGTAGATCTGGAGCACATGGTCTAACCAAGTGCCGCCATTTCGGTAGCGGAGGGTGGCGATTGCGCCCTGGCCGATAATAGAACCGATCTTACCAGAGGCGGCAGAGATACCGTGGGACGTCGACCGGTAACGGGTAGGGAACACTTCGCCGGGGATGATAAAGGTCGTCATGTTGGGGCCGAAGTTGAAGAAAAACTGGGCGAGGACGAAGATGGCGAGCTTGGCGTGCTCCGAGATGTGGTTGTAAGCGAAACCCCATACAATGAATAGGATAGTCAGGATGATGAAACCGCCCATCTGAATCGTCTTTCGGCCTAGGGTATCGAGGGTAGCGACGGAAACCCAGTAACCTGGCACAGCGCCCGCAAGTACGATGATAAGGTTACCGATGGATGTCTTGTAGAGATAGTCGTAAGTGCTGTGGGCACCAGTGGTCGAGTAGCCAATAGTCTCTAAGATAGCAGCGTTGTTGAGGGAAACTCCGTAGACTATGATTTATTAGCACATCAGTTTTGTATTAACTTCGGATAGAATACTCACATGCAACATCCAAAAGGAACCACGAGCCCGCAGTGCCAAAGAGGAGTAGACCATTCTTGCGGGTTGAGTAGTGTCGGAAGAAATCGCTCCAGCTGGCCTTGGGGACTTGCATCTGCTCCTGAGCCGCAATGCGATTCTGGACACGGGCGACGTCATCAGGCTCGCCCTCATTCCTGCCAGACATGTATGCCTTAACGTCTTCCGCAGCCTTCTCCACATCGCGACCGACATCAAAGGTGCTATGATACTCAAAATCAGTCATTGTCGCTTATAACGTCTTAAGCGAGTCTTTCAAAATCGAAAGGAGTTTGGAGGGTATTGTTTTGGCTAAACATGTGCCTCTATACTCCAAATTTTGCCAAACAAGCGAAGGAATTCGAGATGTACTCACTATCGCTACTTTTTGTTAGTTTTCTTCTTTCAAAATGTATTAGAAGTTAGCTTACAGGTGTCTCTGGGATTGTTAGACGGTAGTATAGAGCAATAGCTGCTGGGACGGCGCCAAAGCCGACCAGAGCTCTCCACATCTTGTCCACGGCAACAGCGCACCACTCATCGCATTGGTTGATGCCAGGAGACTGGGACAGCGCCTGCTTGAAACCGAGAGTGAGGAACAACATTACGAAAGCAGCAGTAAGCTGACCGATACCCTGCTGGGCAAAAACAGCACCCATCTACCAAATCGTTTATGGTTAGTTACCACAGATTTCAATAGCAGGTTCGGAGGTTCGTGAGGTATGTAAGCCCATATTAAGGGGCCACTTCCCTTGATAGATCAAAATAGAGGGTGAGCAATTCCCAAAGCCTTACCATAGCACCGCGCCATTTAGTCGTAGCAAATTCAGAGGTGATAATGCTAGAAAGCGGGTAATCTCCTCCAATGCCTACTCCGAGCAACACACGCCAGAAGATAATAAGGCCGACAATGCTGACCGAAGGTGAGCCGGACGCGAGAGCCTGACCAATAGTTGCGAAGATGATCACGATCAGCTCGAGACCATACATCTTCTTTCGACCGACGTGATCGGCAAGGTAGCCAAATCCGAGTTGACCGACGACCGTACCGGCTGAGGTAGCTAGCTTAATCGCGTTGTCGGAGGCCTGAGGGAGCTTGCCTTTCGCATCCTGGAAGTATACAATTCCCAACATAACGTTGAGTAAACTGACGACGAAGATATCATAGGAGTCGGTGAAGAAGCCAACACCGGCCACGACACATGCTCTATAATCCACTCCATTAGAACACGACAAACAAATATAGAGCTGAATAAAGCCTACCTCACATGATACCAGCCAAAAGGAGCCTTGTCAATCTCTGCAAGTGCGAGTCGTCGACGCTCGTTAGGGTCCTGGATGTGAAGAAAGTCATTGTGAAAGTTATGGTACTAGAGAACTCGGAGTTAGTTATCGCCATCTTGAGTATCATTTAGGAGAATCTTGGAAGTTTCYGGACRCGACTTTTACGAAAAGGGAAAGTCTCTGCTSTAGAAACCGCTACAAAGGGAAGAAAATAACTCCGAGATATCCTTACGGCGCGCTTGTCGTCCATCTTGCGCACTGAGCCGTGAGCCACGATAGAGCCGGTTGTCGAGTCCGTGACGGCTAGGACCGCACAGTCAGCTTGGTTTATCTTTGCGATGATGATATCCACGTCGGTGACATTGACGCGCTCATGCTCAGACGACAGGAACACCTGCGTAGTTTTGTCGTTGCGGAACGCTGTGTTGATGAGGCGCTCAAGTGAGACTGCGTCCTCTACCGTCGCAAGACGAAAGTTGAGGTTCTCGGCAGTCATGGTATTGGATGACGAGGATGTAAGAGTTATATAGTAATGTAATTTTAAACGAGACTGTACAATAGGAAAGAAATTTAATCTGCCGTGGCCACGACCAACAGGAAGAAATGTCTGACCTAATAAGTACTCGAAAAATACACAATCCTTCGACTCCTCCGGAGCTTTGTGAAGGGCGCATAGCTGTAATATGAAGGGCGCGCTCTTCATCCACCACATCAAACGTTTGAAATATCAATCGAGTTGCTTCCTGAATTGAGAGGATAGTCAAATGGAGACTCTTTGTATAAATAGACATTTTTAGAAATTCTTCAGCTCCTACGTATACAGTGCAATCTCCACGATGTTGCTTAATTATCTATGACAGTGAAGACTGCCAAGTCTTTTGAGAAAACAAAGCGGCACTTACCCCTCACAACCTAGAATCATGACGACCTTGCGGATTGGTGTAATCAATCACTTCTCTTCTCTCCTCCCGCTATTTTCTTCCACACGCTGTGTAAGAGTTTACATAAACATGAGCACTCCGTAACCTTAAGTAGCAGATCTAGCTCATTCTAAGTCTCACGGCTTATCTTCTAAAAGACGGCTATGGCTTACTAAGGCTAGGTACTTCACGATCTCTTCTTATGTGAATTATGGACTATAGTTTGGAGAACACAAATCAAGTCGGGGTAGGCATGAAATGAGTAGACTAGGAGAGCTACGTAGACTTGGACGCAACCTCCACGCTAAATATTTGGCTATAACTATAATTTTCCAACAGTGATATTATGGTGCGCACTTGGCTGATAGTTTGATGGCTGAAGGGAACTTCAACTCAAGTGTGAGTATTAACCAAAGCCGGCTGGACTAGGTGTGTAAAAACATGTTAGGAAATGACCGTTGTGTAAAGTAGACGCAACTAGTTGACCTGTATGCAGCACTACTGTTACTCCAAACCCCAAAAGGACCGGTCCGTTCCGTTGTGGGGATGAGTTTCCAGCCATATGCATAGAGGGCACACTAGGTAACTCTTAATTGTATAATTTCGTACAATTTACTTACTTGCTACCCAGTACCCATGCAAAGATAAAATTTCCACGTTTTCTCAACGAGTGGCAAGTCTGTTGGCGGACGCCTACCTTTAGAGAAGTTCTCCTGATGAAGGCCAAATGCCAGTTTATGATGTCTCTTACACTCGGGCGGCGTAGCAGTTAGCGACAGGAGCCAGCGGCTCTCACCAATACCATGAATGACATATAAATCAACCATCAGCACAATATATTCAATATCAATACTATCCCATACAGAAGCTATATCTTATACGGCAATGTTGTCTCATATTTCTGGAGCACCATGTCAAACAACTATTACAACAGACTCACCTCGCAAATATACCCGACGCCGTCTTCGACCTATCCAGTACTCCTATTAATTTGGAGGACACAACGGTGGATATCCAAAACCAATGGACCTCAGACTAGGGGAGAGAAGGGTCCGCGAGAGTATAGCGTGGTAGTGTTTAGATAACGTGCAGACGTCGAGCAAAAAATCATATCTAAGCTTGATCTTTTATGGATGTAATTGTGGCGGCTACCGTCTCTAAACCATTATGCAAGGCCTTATTACCTTAGTGTCCGGTGGAATAGCTAATTTCGATTTACTAGGTGGCCGACTGCAGATACACGTCTCTTATTGCTTATAGAAATATATAGACTCTCATTGAAAGCCTTATTACACGACTTTTCTGTCTCCCTATGGTCTATAGCGTTAGAGGCCCCAGGAAGTAGAGAATATTGAGTTTAATATGCCACGCTACACT
Organism: Lasiodiplodia mahajangana; assembly: GCA_029590625.1. Taxonomy (NCBI): domain Eukaryota; kingdom Fungi; phylum Ascomycota; class Dothideomycetes; order Botryosphaeriales; family Botryosphaeriaceae; genus Lasiodiplodia; species Lasiodiplodia mahajangana. The sequence continues at coordinate 5,080 of JAPUUL010001016.1, read as the reverse complement.
CTACCTGTACTATTTTAAGATGCGCCTGTTGACGAGTTCACACATATGCAGGACTTCCTCTGTTGTCAACCTCTTTAGTTTTAGTAGCGGCGAAGATAGCGCTGATAGTAAGTATTTGAACCAGCGTTCGGGGTATATGCTGGCGCAGTAATTGCAGGACCAGGTCTCTACAACCCTGCCTTCTAGTCGATGGGATTAGGCCGTGTGTTAGTGAATTGGTATAGTATAGTCGGGAAGCTCTTCGTACGAGATAGCTCTGCAGAAGACTGTTGGTCATTAATACTGCTGATCGATGGGGCGCTTTTCGTATAATGGCCGATTTGTTGTTGCGACTTTTGAAAAAGACCAATGATCTTATATCGAGTCATTATTTATAGCAACCAACCCTGAATGAGAGATCCCTGTCGATAATCAGCAACGATACCTACCTATGTAGTCGTGAAATCCTGCGTGAGAGCCAACGCTGTCTAATCAAGGCCAGGGTTTAGTCTACACGACCGACTAATTCCCTTAGCGTCGTGGGGATATCTCGACTTATTATGGTTAGAATGCCGGCTAGATACTAAGAATGACGTGGAATTATGGAGTGAGTTACCTACGTGTAAGACACAACCATCCTAGAGAGCTAAAGGTTCTAGATCCAAGATGTGTCTTGACTAGATTGGTAAGCTAATATTCCGTATCCCTCGCATGACAATATTCCTTACCGAGATTACAACATCGACGGAGTGCTACCACTCTTGTTAAGAGTACTTATACTTGGATGATCCTCTATTTGAGTAGCTGGAGGATGGTCACTCCCTTTTAAAACATTTATCCAGATAGTTACGCTCTCAATACATCTACCATGTCGCGCCTCATCGATAGACTTCCTCCGCCCAAGCAGGTGCGCGAGAAAAAANGTGATTGTCCTTAGCCGAAGCCGGTGAGTCTCTTACCATTAGCCGTCTGCCTGACCTATACTGAGTGCACGTGCTTATACAACAGGGTTGGGACCTTCTCATTATACCAGGCTTTGGGTATGCTTGGCTACAAGGGCTATCACATGGCTGAGGTGGTGAAATGCGGACCAACTCATATGGGGTTATTTGAAGAGGCGCTGAGATGTAAATATCTGGGGGCTGGTAAGCCATACGGCAAAGCTGAGTTCGACAAGTGGTTCGCCGACTACGACGGTACGTGTCGCGGGAGGTTCACCCTCTCTGTAAGTCCCTGTTAGTTATCGGGGCTTCTGGCTAACTTGTTCACAGTGAGTACCTGGCACTTCTGTTCTTCCACTTAGACATTTAAGGTGTTGTTGGTTCTGATAGGTGACCCAAATTTGTAGGCGATAGTAGAGATACCGCAGTTCTTTATCGAGGAATTCATTGAGTTCTACCCCGACGCGCATTTTATCCTCACAGAACGCAGCCTTGAGTCCTGGACGAAATCGATGACCAATACGGCGTCATACATGTTCACGGCGACAAGGAGCTTTCCGTTGTCGGCGATACGTAAGGTCGACTCCTACCTTGAGGCATTTTGTTCGCTCCACAATGTGCTCGAGACGGTGACGTACCACGGCAAGACGTGCCAAGACGCGGATGGTGTCAAGGCGTCAGAGCGTGACACGCTGCAACTGTGAGGCTGCCATGAATGAGGAGGTACGCGAGAGAGTACGGAGGGCGATCTAACACGTGCACAGGGCGGAAACGGCCAAGGCATCGGCGCCGAAAGACCGTCTTCTCGTGGTGAGACTGGAGGATGGGTTCGGATGGGAGCAGATCTGTCCGTTCCTCGGCCACCCGATCCCAGAGACCCGTTATCCGAGGGGGAACGCGCCTCAAGAATTCCAGAAGATGGGAGACGAGATTCTGATGCCTCGGATTCGTAGGGCCGGCTTGATGGCACTTTCGACTGCGCTAATCCCGATACTCAGCATCGGTGCTTGGTATTACGTCAAAGCAGTGAGGAGACCATGATGGTGATGGCGACTCTACAGCGACCCAACATTTCATATTCTAATTTTTCAAAACTGTCAAATAGCATCAAAATTAATAGATGTCGAGAACAAAATACCTATGAGGCACACAGACTGTAGCACCCACGTGTATGAATCGCAAGCTTTCCGCGTATTCAGGCGGCGACTCATTTAATATTTCATCGTCAAGGGGGCACTTACCGAGGTAGGTACACGATGAAAAGCTGTGTCCCATCGATAAACCCGATATATGCATATCAGGCAGCTGCCCAGTACTTACTTTAGGTAAGTACCTACTCAACCTAAGGTACTACCGTAGGTACCTTAGGTACCTACCTACCTACCTATATACACCTACCTAGGTACATAGTGCTACCTACCTACCTAATGTATTAAAAGATTACCTCTAGGTTTAGGTAGGTAGGCACTCAGGACTCCTGAGCTTACTTGCGCTTTACGTCACGGCATAGCGGCATGATATGGCCCGTTTCATTTCAGATCGAACGAATTGAAGGTTGCCCTCTACGAATGCGCTTCTCGTAACTTAACTCTCCCACGCTTCCGATAATCGTTATAAGAGTGGCTGTCTAAAGCCTCGACTTGGCATTGTCATTGGCATGGCTCACAACCCTCACATATCACGATACCATGGGCCAAACCCCATCGCATGAGGCTGTGCGTGCCTCCAAGGCAGAGCTCACAGCACATCTAGTACGCCGACGAATCCCTCTTAGGCACTTGTCTGCTTGTCTAGAGTTTAGGTCGCTGATATAGTATCCTAGGCCGACAGGTTCGCGCGGAGATGCTACGAACCTTTGGAGCTATACTCGTTCAAGGACAACTTCAGGTCTCTTGCTGACCGTGAGGGCGATGTGCGCTATCTAAAGGAAGACACCATTGCGCGCTTCCTTGAGCTGCCTGACATCCTTGCCGTGTCGCCTGTCATCTTTCACATGCTCTCCTTCATCGGCGCCTTTCCTTTCCTCCGGGATGCACCTGTCATTCTAAGCTTGGAGCAGATGATTATGGTCGTTACCATCATGACCGAGCGTTACACTAAAGTCTTAGCCAAGGGCACCACAAACCGGAGGAAGTTGTTGTTCAAGAGCCTAGCCGTGTACGACCGTAAGTTGTCCGAGATTGGGAGCCAGACACCCGTTCAGACACCCGTTGCGGACACGGACCCCAGCCACACGGGAGTCAGGAGCCATGCACCGGGGTTTGCTGTCGACCAAGCCGGCGATGACATCGATGATGAAGCCGCCGCAGATGATGATGATGAGCTGGTCATGGCCGCTTTAGACTCACTTGATATTAATGACGCCTTTATAACCGGTGACTCTCACGCCGCCACCACTCGTGGTGCCATGATCCCGGCCGATAACTTTCGAAGACTGATCATGTTGCTACTGCTCACCTCCCCGCTTAGCCCTCACGAGAGCTTATCAGCGTATGCCGACAGGGTCACAGGCTCTTCCCTCGAAAGCCTTCGAACTACAGCTGAAAACGTGCTGTCTGCTTTCATTGATGTAGAGAGGTCTCCCGGCATCATATTCGCTCAGTTTCGGGAGGTGCTGCCTATCAGCCTTCCACATCTCTTTAACGGTTTGAGCCCCTTATTTGAACATTTTCTCTTCTCTAAGAATCTAGATCTCTCGAAGCGTAAAGACGGCATAGCTGCGCCGGCCCCTGCTACCATCGCGCTACCACCTCTTCTTCAAGACAAAGGTCAAATTTTGAACCTGGACATCCTTTCGCAACTATCATTTTTCATAGATGGAACGGATCTTTTTCGTCGTCTACGACTTCTATACTCAGGTGCCGATGCTGGCTACTCTATGGGTAGTTTCGAGACCAAAGTATTTAACTGGCGTGCTCCCACCATCCTCCTTGTATCGGGGACCCGTCTAGACAACACAGAATCAAGAAGAGGGTCCGAGGGCGTGTTTTGCGATTCGTTGCCTCCGCAGCGGTTCCCTAACGGAAGCACCCTAGATCGCGATCGTTTGGTTTTCGGGGCTCTAATAAGGCAGCCATGGCGGGTAACAAACAAGGAATGTTTTGGCGGAGATGACATGGTATTATTCCAGCTCGCCCCGACTCACGACGTCTTCTGCGCCTCAACCATGAACAAAAACCACGCCGCCTTCTCCAAGCCCCCGGTAGTCCATCCAGGCGTCAGCTTCGGCTCCGCACCCTCTCCGACGAGCTCGTCCTCGCGGCATGCTCCACTCAGAAATCTCGGACCGGTCTCGCTCGTGCTCGACTCGAGTTTTGAATTCGGCGTCTTTAACCATGATTACACGTCCCGGGGCGNCGCGTTTTCGACTAGCGTCTCGCGCAAGTTCGACTTCCAGGAGCGGTTCTCTATCGATGACATCGAAGTCTGGGGCTGCGGAGGTGACGAGGAGGCAAGGATCCAGAGGGAGCGCTGGGAGTGGGAGGCCCGTGAGGCGGAAGCTAGAAGACGTGTCAACCTAGGTACCGGTGATATTGCCGCTGATCGAGCACTTCTCGAAATGGCTGGCCTCATTGGGGGTAACCGGAGTGGAGGTTCAATGGGTTAAATTTCTTTCTGTTTCAATTCTTGTTTGGGATGATAGGCGTTTTGGGGGCTAGCGATTCGTCGACGGCGTTTAGGTTAGCTAGATACATGGTGGTGTGTACGACTAGGCAAGAGGTTGCCGCGGCCTATTCTCACAAGAGTAAAGACTCTTACTCATACATGGATGACTCGCGCTCAATCACATATTACCAGCTAAACGAGCATATCAGAATGAGGTGCTTGCCTCCTCACCGGTGTGAACCCGCAGTGCGGGTCAAACCCGGCATGCTGGTCTCTTTTTTTTGGGGCAATAATACAATATGAAGGGCTTATATACAGGCGAAGTGGGGGGTTGGTTGTTCCCAATGATGCGGCCTATCGGGTATTCCCGCAGTAGAAAATGTTCCTCGTAGAGATACAGTATATCCTTGTGACACCCGCCTGGACAAGGGATTAGAAGAGTTGTGCGGAATATGTGAGTTTACTTCTTTTGTGCCTCTGCATCTGTTTTGCTTTCCTCGCTAGGCGTCTTCTTCCTACTGAACCAACCCCCAGCACTCGATAGCGCACTTAGC